>OX578153.1:100450561-100694914 GCA_951213105.1 Amaurobius ferox | reverse complement strand
TATATATATATATATATATTTATATATATATATATATATATATATATATATATATATTAGAAAAATATCTAAAATTAAGATATACAAAAAACATAATCATAACACTTCATAACATTAAGGCGCCATGCCGCTCTTTCATGTTTAGCAGGTATATAATAGTAAATACATCATCAAATTGAAAAAAGGGGGGGAGGTACAAGGGAAAGGGGGAAAAGAAAGGAGAGTGTTTACAGGAACGACAGAAAAAAGGCCGGGGGGATAGTGACCCCCCGTTCCCGGTTAAAGCGCTTTTACTCTAGAAACACTCCCGGTGCCTCTGTCTTCCTGAAGCACTCCTCCGTCCGATGAAATCTATGAAACATCCCGAAGTATATAGACCATGAAGCAAAAAAGGGGCTTAAGATGGGAATAAACCTAACCTGATTACTCAACAGAATTCTTGAAGTCCACAAGCCATGCCGCACAACCATATCTCACCGACCTGCTATCATCAAATAAAACTGTTTGTCTTTCTGTCAAATATCAAGTCTACATAGTGTTTTAGATACCGAAGTGGGTAATTGCTTTTTGCTGCTTCCCTGAGTAATTTATTGATGCTATGTTGCTGTTCTTCTTTTTCAGTGTTGAGACGTCTATATCGATTTAGATGATTTATTATAATATTCCTGAAAATACCACTGCTCAAATTAGATTTCCAATCTATAATGTAATTAATGTTGAAATCAAAATTATCCCTCTTGTCATAAACTTTAAAACATATCTTGTTTTTCTCATTGTAGTAAATACTGATATCCAGAAAATCAACAGTTCCTGGATTTGTATATTTAGTTTCCAAAAGTTCCAGGCACTTAGGGTAAAACTGGAAACTAAATATACAAATCCAGGAACTATTGATTTTCTGGATATCAGTATTTACTACAATGAGAAAAACAAGATATGTTTTAAAGTTTATGACAAGAGGGATAATTTTGATTTCAACATTAATTACATTATAGATTGGAAATCTAATTTGAGCAGTGGTATTTTCAGGAATATTATAATAAATCATCTAAATCGATATAGGCGTCTCAACACTGAAAAAGAAGAACAGCAACATAGCGTTAATAAATTACTCAGGGAAGCAGCAAAAAGCAATTACCCACTTCGGTATCTAAGGGACTATGTAGACTTGATATTTGACAGAAAGACAAACAGTTTTATTTGATGAAGCAGGTCGGTGAGATATGGTTGTGCGGCATAGCTTGTGGACTTCAAGAATTCTGTTGAGTAATCAGGTTAGGTTTATTCCCATCTTAAGCCCCTTTTTTGCTTCATGGTCTATATACTTCGGGATGTTTCATAGATTTCATCGGACGGAGGAGTGCTTCAGGAAGACAGAGGCACCGGGAGTGTTTCTAGAGTAAAAGCGCTTTAACCGGGAACGGGGGGTCACTATCCCCCCCGGCCTTTTTTCTGTCGTTCCTGTAAACACTCTCCTTTCTTTTCCCCCTTTCCTTTGTACCTCCCCCCCCCCTTTTTTCAATTTGATGATGTATTCACTATTATATATATATATATATATATATATATATATGTATGTAAATAATATATATATTTATATATGCTTCAAAAATGATAGAATTCTTTCGAATTTATCTAAATGGTAATTTGTTGAAGTGGGTCAAAATAATGTGTAATATTTGCTTGACTAATATAGAAACCAGCAAAAATCTTTGAATATAGCTTCTAGAAATAACATATTTACATAAATTTGCATATAAAAGGATAGAATGCTTTAAAATTTATCTAAATGCAAATCTGTTTAAACGTAACAACATTTTGTGTAATATATGTTTGGCTAATATATAAACCTTTAAATAACTTCAAATATAGCATCTTTAAATAACATTATATTTACATAAATTTACACAAAATGTGATTGAATGGTTTCGAATTTATCTAAATGATAATTTATTAAAGTGTAGAAAATGTTGTATAGCATTTATTTCGCTGCATGAATTACTTTCCTTGTAACATCAGAAACATAGTTATCAGAACTGGAGGCATACGATAGTAACTCTTGGAATAGAGTTCCCATAGCATAGCATTCTGTACTTTATTAATCTGAAGGAATGTCGGAATGCAGATCAATTTGCAACTCTGATATAAAAGAAATTGTTGCTTTTTGTTATTTTTGCTTAGGAATTTTTGCCATGGAAGAATTGGTGAATTCCATAAAGAAATTCTGTGGTAATAAATATTGACAAATTAGTACAGCGAATTAACATTGTAAACTATGCAACTTTTAATATCGCATTAAAATTGCACATAACGTAGCCTGCGGATGGGTTTTGCGCTTGTACACGCATTATTATAGTCCAAGAAATAAGCAGTTTGACCTGACAAAATTGCTTCAGAAGCTTTTTAAACAGTTTCCTTCTCAGGCACCATTATTGAATAATATACCGAAAATCGGATCAACGTGAAGATCCCTAAAAATTCATTTCAAAATGACTGACTGGCTATTTCCTACGAAATACAAAAACAAATTCCAATTTACGGCTGTGTAGAGAAATATATTATGTTTTTCTTGACAGGCAAATGTTTTGATTAAAGTTATACGTCCAAAAATATACATGTCTCTTAGTGTTGATGACCTCCGCATACGTGTGTGAAGGACTGGCCAATGTTTCAGTCCCGCATTTGTCGTCGAGCAGCACCCGACCATCACACGTGGTGTGACAATTTAAAGAGCCGCCTCGCAGGACAAATGATCTCCTCTAGTTGTAGTGCAAGCACGTCTGACGGCTCGCAGCCAACTGTTCTGTCTAGAGCTCCTCTACTACAGGCTGACTTATCAAGCATATTGAAGCCCATAGTGTTCTATACTACAGTTACAGAAATTATAAAATAAGTGTTTAAAATAAATACTTTATATAAAAAATGATGTTTCAATTAGAATATTGTAGAAGTTAGCTCGCACAAGTATGCTCCAGTACCGGGTATTCAATTATTTACTAGCCACTGTTTTCTTCCTTCTTCGTTTCTAGGAAATCGAAATAGCCTAAAACACTTTCTAGAATGATTAAAACAGTTCGATGCAGAACAACCACCTATAATTATTTCAATTATATTTTCTAAAGTGAAAATACGAATATAGCTAATGCTAATGGATTGCGCATCCAGCTATGGTGGGCTTCAATATGCTTGATGAGTCAGCTCGTATATAGAGGAGCCTTAGTTCTGTCTATGCCGTCAAACCGGCCAGGCGCCATGTACCAACGATGCAAAGCTGGACCACATACTACACGACTTTCTCAATATTGCATTCATGTATTTAATACCCTCTCATGGCCATCCAGGTCCCCATGCTTATCAGCAACAGAACACTCTTGGAACAAGTCCTCCCTGGTCCGTAGAGTCAGAAATATTAAGTTCTTCGACGTGAAGCGTACAACTTTTTGATTCGTTGCCCAGCTGATCGGTCAACTTTATATTAACATGTTAAGAGCGGCGTCAATCCATGGGGACCGACAGGGAACTTTCTTTTTAGGTGGCGGCAGTTCGTGGAGACTGAGGGTGAACGTTTGGATGATGTCGGTCCGTGAGACAGGCAGTTTCAAGGTTAAAAAATAAATATTATAATTTTAATGGAGTTTGTTAAAATATTCCGATCTCAACGTGTTAAAGAACCTTGAGATCGTCCAGTATCACTTGCTCTACTTGTTCGCCACAGGTATCTGGATATGAAACATCTACCATTTATATATAATGTATAAACGAAATATTTTTTTATATAAAAATCACTTTCAGAATATTATCGATATATATACATAGTACACAAAAATATTCACTTTTAATTTTTCGCAATCTCTGATCTGAGATAACATTATTTTCTCCGTTTTAAGCTTAATTAAAGGCTACTCGAATAGCTGCAGTTGAAGAAATTTACCAATAACCTATCGGGCTGTAAATAAAATAAAATAAAATTCAGACTTAAAATGGCAGAATTATTTCCAATATAAAATCTACACAGAAGAGTTATTTCCATTTCCGTGTTTTTCCTCGGTTATTTTCGCATTTTCGAAAACAGAGATTTGGAATGTAACCACTACATACAAATTTATCCCTCACAATCCCTATTTCATATTTATTGCAAAAAATATACAGCATTTCAATGTCTTAAGAAAACGCAGAATGCTAAAAATGGAGGATACAAATATGGTCATAAACATATACATATTTAATACATACCCTGGTAGTTCAACATTAAATTTTAAGAATACTGTAGAATGTCCATTATCCCACGTAATTGTAGGTATGTCGTATAATTTGACAATTCCGGATAATAGAGAACGCATGAAATAGCGAACAGTTTCAATAGATAACAAAATTAATAAATGATGTTTTAATTAATATAACACTTTTAATTAATACAATAATTAAATACAAAATTAATGTTCTACCTATAGCAGAAGATCCCGATAATTCTGATACATTACATCCTCAACAGGTTCAGTATATCATATTTTCGGTTCAGTAAATACCCTTTATCGATGCTTGCCTGGAAATTTTGATTTTTGCGAGTTCGAGCCGGCCATCAGAAATAACTATAATTGTTTTAATTAAAAAATAATTTAAAATAAAAAAATTTCTGGTATTTATTTTAAATTGACATTTATATAAATTATTTTCAGTGATATAGAGTGACTTTATCCAGATATGCACATCTCCTGAAATCGAAAAATAAATTATAAATAAATATGCACATTATTATCACGTATTTAATCGCTTTTCGAATACTTTTAACTAGAAACAAATGGACATCATTGTTTAAAATTTTTCATGAGCACGTCGAAAATGTTTATTTTCCGCAAAGAGGCCGTGAGATTTTCTGAAATGTCAGAGGAGAGGTAAATCCTCAAGTTTTCGAACATTGTTTAAAAATCATAATATCAAACTAATTCTGTTTCTGCTTTTTTTAATTTTTCTTTGCAGAAATGGCCATTTTATATGCATTTTTTTTTATTTAGAAGTTAAATCAGACCGTTAACATCGCTTAGACAACATGATCAATTTCGTGACCGTACTCGAGATATTGCAAGGAATTTAATCAAAAATCGAAGTATTTCTTCTGGTACTATTAATATTTTTTCCAGAAATAAATGGACATTATTGCTTAGTGGTTTTTCCGATCCCTTCTCTATGTATTAGAATTTTTACTTTTTCTCAGATTGCCGATGTCTTAGAAAAATATGAACGAATAAAATTTAGTGTGTTTATTCTAATCAGTAATGACAAAAAGCATGTTGATTTTTAGAGGGATATGGATATAAGAACGATCTAATTAATCTTATTCTTCCTTATAATAACGAAATGTATTTAGCTCAGAGAAAGACGTGTGCTTGACACATCAGATTTGTTATTAAAAATTACATATAAAACAAGCATTTAATTGATAAATATTAATGAATGTAGGCTTATATTGGAAATTTTGACGATTTTTGCAAGATTTAAAAAAATAAGTTTCATATATATGCATGAGTCGCACCACGAGGTTAATTACTTTCTCATACGTAGTATTGAGAAAGTATTATTTTCAAAAAAATTTTCAATTTCGAGATTTTAATGTCAATATATATTTTAAGACTTCCTGAACACGTTTTGACTCTTTTTGTATTAATGTCCGTCTGTCTGGGATCAATGTCTTGTGTACACGTAGTTGCCACAAATATTAACGGATTTTCAGCAAACTTTATATCCGGCTTTGTTATAAATAAAATCTTGAACTAGATAGAATATCTTTCAATTCGTGTGAAAACTTCGAAATTGATTTGAAATTTCAATTTTTATAACGTCGAAATAAATTATAATAAGACTTTTTAGCGTCAATCATTGTGAAAAATAGCCGCGATAAAATTTTTATGTTCGTGAAGTCATTTGCACCCCAAAGGGGCAAGTTACCTCTAGGTGTACATTGTCAAGCATGGTATCAATCGAAATAGTTTTTCCAAACCCATTAAAGTTAAAGGTAACACGTTATATCTGTAATCACTTGGACCCATGATACGGATTTTTCAAAAAAAAAATTCTGTAAGATTTGAAGAAAAAAAAAGAAGCTACTAAAAATGGATTCTGATATGAAAAAATAGAGATGAGTCACACTCAAGGTAATTTTAATAACTAAATTGTGTTATAATACAAATATCGAATTTCAAAGAGCCCAAATAACAAAAGAGAAAAAAACAATTTAAGTCTAGGTAAAAACACATGCTGTCTGCAGAAGATTTTTCGTACTAACAACACAGATATATTTTCAGTAACTGAATACATCCGTAACTGATTCGCAACATCAAATTAATCTTACAGAGTAAGAAACAGTAGGATTATGTACTTTATTTAGCCGTAGGAATGTCGGAATGTTGATCCTTTTTCATTCCTCTCTCATATAAACTAAACCACTGCTTGTTTGGCGATTTTGTTCCGTAAAGCCTTAGAAGAACAAATAAATTCTACACTTTCTTACGTAAAGAATATGTCTGCATGATTGAATGCGTCTAAAATGTCTGAATCAATAAATGTGTCTAAAATGTCTGAATCAATAAATGTGTCTAAAATGTCTGAATTAATTAATATGGCAAAAATATCTGAACAATTCGCACGCATAATAGGAATGTTGGCAATCTTCCGACAAAATGGGAAATAATTTGCGCATTTTCCTTAACCATTTTTGTAATTAGCAGTATTGGTTTTTGCAATTCGAACTTTCGAATACTGATGTTTGTCCCCATCAACCCAATACATTATACCATCCAGGCTGTAATTTAATATTGGTGGAATACAGAAAAACAAAGCGGGTCTGTCAAAATGTGTTACATTATTACATGTTATCTAGCAAAAATGGTTTAACCACTTGTGTAAGAGATTCCTGACTACGGCCTATTTTTATTTTCTAGTGAAATAAATTCTAATATCTTCACCTACTTTTTGTTAAAACGTTTGACAATTTCAGGTAAGCATATTTGGTATGCTAGTTAAACAGAAAACATATTCGTTAAGTAAGTACTGACTGGTCCAATTCCATATTAAGTAAATCTAACTTTTATTGTTATTATTTTCCTATTCCTTCTCCGGATCTTATTCCGGAAAATACTAAAAGGGTGCCATTTTCCTGTTCCCCACAACGGGAATAATGCTTGCTCTTGTCTTCCGTTAATATCCATTTTCACTTGAGTAAGTACGGAACAGCGATAAAACTTACGGAAAAGTTTTTATGTCTTCATTTATTGTACAGTTCAAATGAAAACTGCAAATGCAAATATCATTCATATGGTGCATATTATGAACAAGCCATTTCCACACACGCTTCGCCAAAACGAAACGGCTAGTAGTCACTGTAAGACACCTATACACATTTTTAAGTTCTAAATATGAAATACTGTTTCATAATAATGCATAAAAATGACGCACTTTTCATAGCTCTGAAAATATAGAAATTGTGGTAAAGCAAAATGTCTTCTCCAAACACGGTATGTTATTTTATTTTCAACATTTTCAGGCATTTTATTCAAAAGATCAATCATTTATAAAAAATTATTTTCCACAGTTTAAATAGAAGTATAGCCACCCAACGATTTCGATATTTGAAGCGTAATCCTGTACCTGCACTGTAAACATTCTGCAACTTTTACTCAATTTTTTCAGCTACTTTTTTGATAATTTCGGCAAACTATCAGAAAGCTCGCAATTACAAGCGTTCATAAAAGTTACAGCTTCACTTCTGAAATATTCATCTAATTATCGTCTACCGAAACGTTATTTTTGTATCTATGTATACAAATAACAACTCTTCAAGATATTTCAATTTATAGTTATCAGACGATTTTTTGTATTTTAGTATTCAATTTTTATTCAGTGTTTAATTCCATCTGTAACCATAAACTCTAAAACATTTGCAAACACGTAACTGAAAGTTGCAGGGGTATCATATGTCTGTAAAGGGGAGTAAGGTTCCTTATAGTTATGATAATATTTATAAGCAGGATATCCGTGAACTCTTGCAACAAAAAATGGGGGGTGATAGTACACAGCAAGACAAACAATATTTGCTATTGAACATATTGTCGCAATAGAACCTTTGCTATAGAACTTGCCATAGAACCTATTGTCGCAATAGAACCTTTGCTATAGAACTTGCTATAGAACCTATTGTCGCAATAGAACCTTTGCTATAGAACTTGCTATAGAACCTATTGTCGCAATAGAACCTTTGCTATAGAACTTGCTATAGAACCTATTGTCGCAATAGAACCTTTGCTATAGAACTTGCTATAAAACCTTTGCTATAGAACTTGCTATAGAACCTTTGCTATAGAACTTGCTATAGAACCTATTGTCACTCATAGTGTCAGAAAAAAGAAACGTGGCTCGTCCACATTGATCCTTTATTAGAGAAAAAGAGGCTCAAGTAACAGATGAATCCCAATGTCACTAACCCTTGTAAACACCGGCAGAGAATTGCCACCAATGCCTGGGCTGGTATTTTTGGTGATCGGTGGGTAGAACCTTATTTTTTGCCAGAACGTCTAACGGGCGCCGTGTACAGTGTGTTCTTGGAGCATGGGCAACCTGGTCTATTGCAGGGTGTTCCATATACTATATCTGTCCGTAATAGGAACCTTACTCCCTTTTACGGACAGATGATTCCAATGAAACATTCAGTAACATGCTTACAAATGTATTACAGTATGTGATTACAGATGGAATTAAACACAGAATAAAAATTGAACAGTAAAATATCAAAAAATCGTTTGGTATAACTATGTATTGAAATATCTCTACAACGGTTATTTGTACATGAATAAACTTCGTTAAGAAAATTTACGAAATGTATAATAATGAAGAAAGATGATTGTCTCTTTGTTTGCCGGTCGTGTAAAGGAAAATCTGAAAGACCCATATCCATAAAATTTGGAACAAGGGTACCTCGACGCCCAGTTTTTTAAGTTTGGTTTTTTATAAATTACTAGCAGCATACCCGTTCTTTGTACGGAGTACCTGTATATAATATAAAGAAACTTAAAATTCACAATCATGTTCAAATTCCTATAACATACTAAATGACATTTTTAATAAAAATATTATGTAAAAATATTTAATTTAATGCTCATAAAGAAAAGTTTAAGAGCCTCCGTTTTCGCTGTACAAAATTATGTCACGGGCTGATCTGAAGAATAAAACATCTTGGCCCCTTGTGTAAGCAAATTTACAAAAAATATGAAATTGAATCAATATATGCAAAATAAAAGCGTTAAAATTGCATGGGATCCGTTTTACTTATATACGCGAATATTAGACGTTATAACCTTTATTAGTAGATTACATGAATAAATTGAAAATATCAATAAACCCGTAATCTTTAAACCTGAAGGTAGTAATTGATTCCAATATATGCTAAAATGAAAGTGCTAAAATTATATGGCAACATATACCCGTAGTACTTATAATGTTGTAGATTAGAAGATATGTGCGTGTGTTCGTAGAAGATTACCCGTATTACAATATGAGTCTCAAAAATATTTGCCAAAATAAAGCAAATGACTTAATAAATTGAAAATATCAATATCCCCCGTACTTGATTCCAATATATGCCAATATATGTCAAAATATATGTCAATATACCTGTACTACTTATATTTTCGTAGATTAGAAGATATACCCGTGCATTTGTAGAAGATTATCCGTACAAAGTACAACATATGAGTTTCAACAATTTTTATCGCAATAAAACTATGGCATAATAACTTAAAATTATCGATAATCTCTGAATCAATAATCCCCGAAAATATCAATAATAATAATGTTTAAACCTGAAGACCGTAATTGATATTATCTTGTCAAAAATGCAATGGCAATGAAATTTATTTTATACACATATCTTCATTATTCAAATCGGAAAAGATTTAATTAAAATCGTAAGAAGCATAAACACCTTGTATTTAAATCCGTTGCTAAGCGACATTTCCTTCAAATAAATTGGTGGAAAAAATATCGTCTGAATAATGGTATCCCTATGTAAGGTTTGCGACATTTTCGTCAATTTAGCGACATTTTAAAAAATCGCCAAATTCATCTCCAAGTGGGACTGTAGACTACAGTCCCACTTGGCGACAAATTGATGAAACATCGTCACAATACTATTGTGAGCATTCTATTATTATATGCTAATTTTACTGTTCATTATGTTAATTTATGCACGAAACGCCTCAACTCTGTATTCGGGAATCGCGTACTCAGTAGTCTAAATTTAGTCCAAGTTTCGAGTTTCTAAGACCAGGGATTGTCGAGATATTAATGAAAAATAAAACATTTTCCTAATAGTTCTACTCTGTAACTCCCTGGTTCCTCCAAACGAGAAGATTGGAAATCGTTTGTTTAAAACGTGAAAGTGAATTCAAACTTTATCTCTGAGTTTGGTATGAGATTTTTGCGCTAATTAGTCACTTTCTGAAAGCATGAATTATTTGAAACATGAATTTAAATGGAAAATCTATCATCATGGCTTATTTTTCACAAGCTTTTACTCAACAATGAAAAGTATTAAGAAATTAAAATGATTCTATCGTATATCATGTTGCTCGGCAACGCAATTAAATTAAATGTGTTTGTTGATGTTTTTTATTATTTTTTCGATTTGAATAATAAATAAATGGATATAAAAGTATATCTTATAAATGAACGGTTTGATTTTTCTTTTAATAATATTAATTGCGTATTGCGTACATAATTTTCATTTATTTTAGCAAAGAGTTTTCAAGCTTATATATTGTGTTTAGCTGATAAACTCATATACTGTGTTTTACCAATAAATTCATTTAGCCGATTGTAGAAACAGAAGAAAGTGTAGAACGGGCATATCTTCTAATACAATTTAGTGTTTTCATTTAGTATACACAAACAGGATCAAGATGTTTTATTCAGACCTACATATTCAGAGCTACAAATTTGGCGAGATATCGCTAACTTGGCAACTTTTCTTAAACGTTGCCAAATTGATGGAAATATCGCCAAATTGTTAAAAACGACGCAAATCAATGAAATTAAATTTGTTTTGTTAGAAGAGAGTACTGAAATAATGTTTCGTTAGCATTTGTCTATCAATTCAACCGTCCTACTTAGTAACACATTTATCGAATTTTTAAAATGTCACCAAATTGATGAAAATGTTTGTAAATTCATAAAAATATCTAGAAATTCATAAAATTGCTCTAAATAAATTAAATGTATTGTGTTTTGTTAGGGGATAGTGTAAAGCCCCCTACAGAGTTAATCTGTTCGAGCGGCATTGTAACGGTTTTTGCCTTACTTTAGTTCCACTAATGATCTGCAACATTTAACAAACACATACTTTATTCCAGCTAACTTCGCTGCCAACTCAATACACAATTACATACACAAAATATTTGCAAGCTAACACTATCATATCTATACCTCGACCTAATTTTAACATTCCGTTACTGAACTGAAATAGCAATACTAATCAACTATTAAATCATAGCTATCTATACTCACAATATTGTAGAGAGCATCACCTCGCTGCATGCTTCCGAAGGTGACGACGGCGATTCACACTTGCATCTTGCTCGAATACGAATCCTTGAGATATTCCGATCTGACTTCTGTCTAACGTTTGCCGCATTTATAGTCCTGGATGGTCGTGAGTAACAAAATTTATTAAATTCGTTTCAGCCGTTCTCAGTTGATGATGAGACAAAAGAAATATTTGTTTTTCACTAATATCTCGAGAGCCACTGGACGTAGAAACTCGAAACATAGACTAAAGTTTAAGTGGAGCTATTTCAAGGATACCCATAAAATTTCATTAAATTCGGTTCAGCCGTTCTCCCGTGATAATGGGGCAAACAGATAGACAGACATATTTTCAATTTTATTTATATAGATTAGGTATTAAAGCATCATTTTGAGCAATGTTCGTTCAAATCAATCCCTTAGCAATCGAAAATATTACCGCAAAGTTTACATCTTGACACCATCTGAAAGATCAAAAAACGACCTTTTCAACGAGCTTTAAACAGTATCAGTAGAGTATATTTATAATGTTTCATATATATGATGTAAAATCCAAAAAACTGAAGAGTGAAATGGCAATTTTTGTCATAAATATTGTGTGATATTTTGGTATTTTAATTGTCACATGGTAAACTCATGATCCAATATTTCGGGGGTGCGATCTAGAGTTAACGATTTTATTTTGGAGGAGTAGCCATGGATACCAGTTGCACTCAAAAGCAGGAAATGAGGAGTTTCTTTGGAGTTCGCATTTTACCGAAATATGCAACTTTGTCCGAGCCGGATGGGATCATAGGCTGGCGAGCCTTTTGAATTAGCTGCCAAATGGGTATCGGTTTGCAGGGGCTTGAGAAAGGGCTGTTTGGCTTGAGGGGTCTAAACAGCGTATGATGTTGCTTTCGGGTCAAGGGGTTATGCCCCATAAACCAATGAGAGGGTTTTCAGCGTTTCAGAGGCGTGTTTTAAAATCTTGGAGAGAGAGAGAGAGTTGAAAATTGAGAAAAAGGTGAATCGAGAGAATGGTCTAGGGAGTTGCGAAGTGAAGTGCTATTTTGTTCTGCCACCCGGCTCCTCTGGAAGGATGAAAAACGCGCCACTGCAAATGATGTTGGTGGGTTACCCATTTGAGGCCTTTTCCTAAAATGTACACTTTCTTACCTCTCTCTCCGATTTAGTATTTGCAAATTAATAATAGGCAAGTTAAGATTAATTTTTAGTTACCATCCATTCCAAATTTAGTCTGTAAGACTCCTTACAATGGTTTCTGAATTGTTGTTTCTAATCCATATAGTATGAAAAGAAGTAAGGTTTAATGAAGGAGAAATGTTCAAATTAATAATTGTAATTATCTTTATATTATATCGTAAATAAATTTATGTTTATTGTTAAAGTATACACGCGGCCATATTTCTTTCATGCTCTTACCGGACGTGTCCTAAAAGGGGGAGATACCTCAGGGGAAATAATATATTTTAATTACCCTATTCCTTAATTTTCTATAAATTTTAAAGCGAAAGCCCTCATAAATTTTCAAAGCTCTGATTCTGTCATTGGGATCGTAATTTTCCCTTCCTGAACAGATTTTCCCTTTGTTCCTGTCGTGAGGATTGTAATTTTCCTTTCTTGAACAAGTTTTCCCTTTGTTCCATACTGGTAGAGTGGAAGATGGGTGAATGTGACGTCACAAAATCTTCAACAATGTTTGACAGCGTTCGACGTTCGTTTGGCAACTGATGTAACATCGGATATTGCTGGTGCACTAAAGGTTGGGGATAGAAGAATAGGGATTTTTTAGGATTACAAGTATTTTCAGTTAGAAAACCTACTGTTGATTTTAATCGTTTAGCAAGCCCCATTTGAATGCCCCAGTGCCCGTATATAGACCTTATCACAGTTACTTATTTGGAACGTATCAAAGGAAATTACTTAGCGCGTATCAAAGAAGCTTATTTAAATCACATTACGCTGTAGAGGGCAAAAGGCGTATTTAGAGCGTGTCAAAGGATATTATTTGAACGTATCAAAACGGTCTATTTATAGTGCACTCCGCCCACGTAGAGGTCTAAAGATGTATTTAAGGCACATTAAAGGAGCTTATTTAGAGCGTAACAAAATAGTTTATTTAGAGTGCATCACAAAATCTCATTTATTTTGTTTTATTGTATTTAAATTAAAATGCTCAGAACTAGCTATATAAAAAAACAATTATACTGGCAAACAAATAAACACAAGACATAAAAATAGTTCAATAAAAGACGAAAAACATACACAAAAAAATACAAAAACACAACGGCAAGCAGGAACAGATAAACGTATCAACTTGTATAAAGTAATGAAATCTATCTAATCATCCATAATCGCTTAAATTCACATATACATGTGTAAAAATAATACACAGATCTTTATAGAAAATATTCAATAATTTGTAAGATCCATTAACAGTTTAATTATTAGTGGCATTTACCCAACAGGAATTATCCTTAAAGACCATCGATCTACGTCTTATACCTATTTTCGGAACATTAAGAGAAATAATATTTAAGACTGCGAACAATCAATATGATTGTTAAAAAGCTTAAAAGAAAACCATTAAATATAATTTTATTCTAATATTTTATTCTAGAATAAAAAGGCTTTTCTCAACACTGCACTAGAGAGATTATTATAGAATAATAGCAGTTAATCGTAAAAAATAAATATCTTCAAAAATGTAGATGGAATTTTTTTCAATGAGCTTACTGTAAATATCATAGTCAGGATCCCAGATCAACAATGCATATTTTCTCACTAAATATATAATCTCATTAAATTATATAATCTTAATTTCAAATTAAGAGCGAAATGCGTATTTAAAGCATAATACGTAATAGTATTAGGACATAGCGGTCGATTTGCCCAGCTCCGGGCGTATTAGTTTCACTCTTATCAGTCTCATATTCGTCAGTCTCGCTCTCGTAAATCTCACTCTTAGCAGTCTTACTCTCATTAGTTTCACTCTCACCAGACTCGCTCTCTTCAGTCTCGCCTCTCGTCAGTCTCACTCTCATTAATCTCAATATCATTAGTCTCAATCTCATTAGTCTCCTTCTCAATAGTTTCACTCTTCTCAGCCTCACTGCACGATATAATGTCCCAGTCTATTAAAAATATTAAAGTAACACAAAATCATTGACCAGTTAAAGACCGCGCATAAATATTCTATGGCAGATGGAGATTTTCCAATCGGAAAATCTGACTGCTTAATTGTAAAATGAAATATCTCCCTTCCACTCACTCTTTATTCCCATGTATCTTCCTCCCTTGCCTGCCCATCTCTCTCTTCTCTCAATATTTATTCCATACTTCCTCCCCCGCTTTTTCGACTATATCTCTTCTCTAACTCTTTATTGTTTCTTTCCCACCCTCTCGTTAATGCCCTCCTGTCCCTTGATTTGCACTCTTCAGCAGAAAACTTTTCTTCATCCCCATTTGCTAAGGTCAAAAGTTTCAATTTGAAATCTGTAATTATTATACAATGGAAATGATTGAGCAAAAAGTTTATCTGGTACAAATTTAATAGTGCATTTATCGCTTGAGAACACAGGGGAACTATGTGAAATATAGTATTTCTAATGGCATCTGTGAAACAGTTTTATGTAAATACAATTACATCAGCCAATTAAAGAGTCGCAATTAAGTTAATAGATATATGTCTGTGTGATGTCTTCCAGTAAGTGATCAATGCAGTAATGCACATAATCTCGAAACTGCAAATATGGTGCAATTTAAAACGGTACCCATAATATTTCGTGCAATTAAACTCAATGGATTACAAAAGAAAGAACAATGAATTTGATTTTGTGGGAAAAATCATGAGCAACTCATAATAGTCTTTTACTTTAGTTACAATAAATGGCAATGTACAGGGAATGTATTGAAATAGTGGAAAAGGAGAGTTTTTCAGGAATCTGCATGTTTCGAATACTGTAGTAAACAAATCAACCATCTTTAACATGATATCTGTATGTCTTTGTGCGTGTCTGTATATACTACATATGCTTCCGCTCTAGCTAAAAACTGACGAAAGTTCACAGAATTCGGTAGGTAAGTCACTTGTGAGTTACTCTGGTGTTAGTTATATTTTGGCATAATTCAGAAAAGTAAATCTGGCTCTTCCTTACACAATGACCCCTCCCCTCAAAATCGAACTAAAATATGAAATAAAAAATAAATTTGCTGGAATGTATTGATTACAAGCTTGATTTTAAATACTTTTTGACAGAACAAATAAAACCAAGAAAGATCAATCATGCTTAAAGCATTGATTATGAAACACTTTCCAACTTCAATGCAATTTTATTTAAAAAGTCGAAAATGCAATACATTCCTCGGAAATATTTTAAAACTTATCACAATACTACATTGATTTATTATATTTGAAAACTTAAACCTTCATTGAAAAAAATGAACTTCATTCAAATGACGGCATTGAAATATAAATTGCGTGGTTTAAATATCTCTAAAATGCAATACATTCCACGGTAATATTTTTAAAACTATCATAATACTACGATAATTTATTATATTTGAAAACTTCATCGAAAACAACTGAAATTAACTCAAATGACGTCATAGAAAAAATAACACGCCTGGATCTCTCTATAAAAGCAGGATTTCATTCATAACTTTCTGCATTTCATTCATCACAATACTATAATAATTTATTTTATTTAAAAATTAAGACCATGGAGCTACAATTCATAAACTTTATGCTTAAAACTTCATCGAAAAAAATCGTCCTTCTGTTTATAAAATCAATTAATATTTCATTCATATCAGCCATGCAGACTCCATGGACTGAATTATTTTGTGTTAAAGAAATACAGTAATTCTAATACAACTCATTCTACATATTTTGCTGTTTACATTTTACATAGGTGAAAAATAGGCTTAGTTGTAGAAATAATCAAATTTGAATGAGAATTTAAACTCAAATATATTGTCATTGTGTTGTTTTACTATGTAGATGCACAGAATTTAAGCAGAAATAAAGTAGTTTTAGGATGGATACAGCACTCAATATGAATTAAAAAGAACTTTAAAAAATCACGAATTTGAAACAAGATGGATGCCATATATCATTTTGAAGTGGGTCATGTGATCGTTTCATATCATGGTCACGTGATCGTTTCATATAAGATGTGTAATTATTATTTTAATTTTTATTTAAAAAACTACTGAATATATTTAGCTGAATTTTTTTTTATATATTTTATGGAACAATTTGACTATTACCTAAAATTTTCGAAGCAATTTGTGAATTTTAAATCTGCTTAAAAAATGTTAGAAAAATTAGGTCCCATAGGGCTCAATGTATTTCATTTTTTCAACCCGGGTTCAATCCAAAACTAATTGTGTGATATTATTCATTTTTATTCCCATAGGTCCTACAGACCGTCTGAACAACATACTAAAATTTCATTTTGATTAAGTCATTTTTACGGCAGTTATCGTGCTAACGGACAGACAGACAGACAGACAGACAGACAGAATGAACAAAGTCATAAACACTTTTCAACTTTGTTGTAAAGTGTTAAAAATGAAGACAACCAAAGTTGGCTAATTAAAATATATAATAATAAACTCCATCAATGACGTACATAAACATTACATTACCAGAGTAATTTCGGACATTATTATGTCCATATTAATTTCAAAGTAAAAAGTAGGTGGCGAAGTAGGCGAGTTAAAAGTAGGTGGCAAACATAAGCTTTAATATACAGGCCGCAACCGGGAGGCAAGATATGCATTTTAATCATTTTAAAATAGATATATTTAAAAACACAATGTAATTACAAAATACATAAATGACAAAAGATATGAAAATACAGGGTAACCAATAGATATGTCATCAGAAGCAAAAGAACAAAATACTAAATATCTAGAAAATTATACAATGATTTAACGCGTAATGAGTCGAGAACGAGACGTCAAGCGTAACTGAATATCTGAACGGGATCAAAATTGTAAAGAGAATTAAGTAAATAAAAAGGAAATGTGAATCATAAAGTAAAATATTACCTGGGTTATTGCAGCTAATTATGAGAAAGTCTTGTCAAACATGGGGTGAAAATTATTGTTAATAACAAAATGGGCAAGAACAGGACAGTTTTCCATTTTCTAACGTTTGCTGTGAGGACGCTTAATCTTTCAATTTAATTTACAAATTATTTTCCACTATTCCTATAATTTTATTCACCTTAACACTGATCTTGCTCCTTTTTCTGATATTTTGTCGTATAAATATAGTTTTCCTTTTCATCTGACGATTTCTCGTCCTCTGATTCAATTTTGTCATTAATTTAATACCTGCCCATTCTACAGTTACTACATTATTTAATCGTTTCCATTCTGAAAATTTAAGGATAAAAATAGCCTCATGTGTTAGGCCGGGGTGTACGTTGTCCCCCTATCATCTCCCGAAAATAATAGGGTGATCTACATTGGTAGTACTAAGCGTTCCTTCGGTATTAGTTTATCTGTTCTTGTTCAAGATGTTAAAAATAGAAAACTGTCCACGCTTCTTTCCCCATCTTGTTATTAACGATAATTTTCACCTTATGATCGATAAAGCTTCTCTTTTAATTAGTTACAATAACCCCCCGTAATATTTTCTTTTATGAATCTCTTTTCATTTATATTTGCCGTGATTCTATTTGAAATTTTAATCCCATTCAGACATTCAGTTACACTTTGCGTCTCGTTCTCGACTCACTGCGTGTTAAACCATTGTATAATTTTCTGGATAATTAGTACCGTTCTTTTGTTTCTGGCGATATAGCCATTGGTTATCCAGTATTTTAATATATCTTATCTTTTACGTATTTTGTAATTAAATTGTGATTATAAATGCATGGATTTTAAAATAATTAATATGCAAATCTTTTCTAACGGTTGTGGCCTGTATATTGAAGCTCATGTTTGCCTACTATTTTTTACTTTGTCCTTGATGAAGATCACAATAATGTCCGGAAGCGCTCTGCTTATGAAAATTTTATATACGTCATTAATGGAGTTTTTTATTAAAGACATTTTAATTAGCCAACCTTGGTTTTTATTGAATAGGCTTGTTGTCCATGCAATTTTTCCTCTCTGTGTTTTATTTGGTGCAATAAAATTCAATTTAATGCATTAAAAAATAAATAAAGAGAAATGGAGTTTGAGTGTGTAGGGAAAGGCCCGTGCTGCCCGCACCAGATCTTTAAGCCTATGCGCCTTTATTTTATTCTTTATATTTCCATATTCGTAAAAATATAAAACTAAAGTATCGCCATATTTCTTCCCCTTGCCGCGAAAATATTACTTGTTTTCCAGGGACATTAATATACATTTTCGCTTGCATAGGAGCACTTACGAAACAGTAGAAGCATTTTTTATATGCTCACTACTGTCACTCTTCAAATAAAAGAACGATGTAGAAAAACGAACAATAACTGGAAATATCACTGCTCAAAGAATGTTTTTTGAAACAATTTAAAGTACCTGATGTGGGTAGCACATGAATTTTGGCACAGACTCATATTTATTTTTCTTTAAATATTCAGCAATGCATTAATTTAAGTTATATCATTTAAAATCTCTCTCTCCCCCTCTCTCTCTATATCCCTATCTCTCTCCCTCTATCTCTCTCTTAATTATTTATACTATTTTATCTGCTCGTATTTATAAAATAAAAATCTGATGTGGGCAGCACATGACTTTCCCTGCAGACTTATATACACATTTTTTTTATTTTAATTATTTAATTATATTTAATTCACTATTAATTCAATTTTCGTTCTCATTTGGTAACTGGACTCATTTTCAAAGGTGGCGTAGAGAAAAAACGAAAAAACGAAAATATCCCGAGAACGGCACATCCTAGTGTAATGGGGTTGGTCTTATTCTTTTCTCCGTTAAAAATTACGTATAAAACAAGCATTTAATGGATATATTTCAGCATACGAAGTTTTTTTATTTTAGATTTTGTCAATTTTTGCGGGCCATTTTGCAAAAAAAGGCGGGTTATTTTTTTTCGAATCATACCAAAATCTAATCAGCACCAGGGTGACTTACAAGCGCCTTATCTACCAAATTTTTTGAAATTCGGTCCATTAGATTTTCAGCTAGAGTGGGTACACGCTTTTGCGGCTATTTCGCAAAAAAAAGGCGGGTTCTTTTATTCCGAATCGTACCCAAAACTAATCAGCACCAGATTCGCCCACAAGTGACTTACCTACCAAATTTTATGAAATTTGGTCCATTAGTTTTTTAGTTAGAGTGGATACAAAATCTGCACAGACAGATACACAGACGTCACGCTTAAAATAGTTTTTTCGTATTCTAGAGGTCTCGAAACGTGTAGATCCGTCGAAAACTCGGGTGGCCATTTTCGACATGATTCCAATACTTTCCCTATATATTACCATGTATTGCAGGGAAAGTAAAAATAAAAATGGAATTGAATCGCATCGAAAAACTTTAAATTCTAAAAGCACTGCAATTTTTTCCCCAAATAATTCAGCGGATGGTAAATATTTTCCTTCAATATTTCGATAATGTAATTTTCACTCATGCTCGAGAAATGTCAACAAAAATAAACTGGTACAAATAATGTCAGTTCGAAATCTTATGTCCTGACCTTCTAAAATGACTAGCTAGAAAAACAGAAAACTACGCTAAATTTATTCAATATGCAAAAAAATGTTAAAGGCAAAACTCATCCATTCTTTAGATCCACCGTATCATGTTTATGTATTTAACATCTTCATATATGTCCCCTTTTCTGTATAAGCAAGAAATTTATTTTCTTGAAAGAGGATAAAAATAAATTCGTGTCGATTTTGAAATTTTTCCTTTTTTATGATTTTTCATTAATAATTTAAATGATTTTGCTTCATTTAACAAAGTTTACTAAAACAAATCTACTAGAACCCTATTACCTGCAATGTATTCAATTTTGCTTGTATGCTTGCTTCTCAAGTGCATGTTCCTTCATTTTTTACTAATTCTCGTTTTACAGCCCTTTTACCAGAGGGCGCTTCTATACTGGGTTCTGTCTTGAGCTTTATTGGGCGTTCTGATCCTGGCTTAGGTGCACTGAAGAAGAAAATTTAATTATTGCGAGCTGCATTTTACGTTGTAATTAGTTCATTACTAATTGTGTACGAAGTCATGTTCTATACTAATTTTATGCATGAACCCGCAGCAAAAATTTTACAAATGAAAGTAACATATTACATCATATATACAAAATTGCATCATATATATATAATTGATGTAATGTAATATGTTACAAATGGAAGTAACATATTACATTACATCAATATTATTAGTTTCTCAAACTATATAATACAGTATATAAACAGTATTGTTTTCGCAGAAATTTTCGAATTCGAGATTTGGATGCCAATATACAGGGGGTCCCAAAAGGTCGTTTACAAACTTTACGTACTGATCTGTCAGACCATGACGAACAAGGTCCGAAAACTCGCCGGCGATCGCTAGAGGGCGATATTCGCATGCGTACTGTAGAGCATGAAGCTGGATCATTTCAATCTTAGGATCATTTAAGGCGAGGACGTGTTGCAGGAGAAGGGTGCATCAGTTCAGTAAAACTGAATTGGAGGATATGCATTACTTTTATGGTGCCGTGGATGGAAATGGACGTGCTGCGGTAGGTATATACCAAGATCGCTTCCCAAACAGACGTCTGCCAAGTCATCCATTGTTTGGGCAATTGCACACCAGATTGTGGGAGGCAGGTGCTTTCCAAGTAAACGGTGACATCTGTCGGCAAGGTACTACACGCTCAACTGCCGTCCTTCCCGGTCGTCCACTTTGTTACTCAAGTCCTCTGGACGAGTCGGACGGCCTGGGGTTTCCACGCTCAACTGCCGTAGAGGAAGTTTTACTACGGAAAATTGAGAAGAACCCGCGAACAAGTCCAAGAGCAATCGAACACGATCTTGTTGTATCTCGCTCCAGTGTTATGCGCATATTGCACAAGGACACGCTACGCTCCTACCACATCCAAAGAGTACAGGCATTGCCCGAAGCCGATTATCCCCAACGTGTTGTATTCTCACGCTGTTATTTGCATGAACGTGTCGCACAGCCGGCATTTCCATCGGGGATTCTGTTTACCGATGAAGCAATTTTTTCCCTGGACGCTGTCCTGAACCTGCACAACATGCATGTTTGGACACACGCCAACCCAAGGAGTGCCCGTGCCCAGGCAAGCCAACAGCGCTTCACCATAAGCGTGTGGGCTGGCTGGTATTATAGCTGACTTTTTAATTGCTTTTTAATCTAGCGTTTTGTCAGTTTAGCTGGAGGCTATGGACTCATCAGGTCCAACTAAATCGCCTTTTTCCACAGTTTCTTCCCCACCGTTATACATTTATTTATAAGATAAAATTGTACCTATTGTGTGGTAAAACAAAGTTTATTTGTTTATTAATAGCACTACTGATATTAAATTCGAAGACTCTTCAATTTTCGAATGAATTTCTGAAAGCATCATCCCCATCAGAAAATTCAACAAAAAACAATAACAAGAAGTGCTTTTATAATAGATACACTCCACTAAAACCATATAAACAATAAAAGGTTCAATTGACCGTTTCTCATTAAAATATTCATCTCCGTATGCAGATAGATATACGTTGAAAATGTTGTGCTTGCCTCGAATAATTCCGTTACCAGATAAATGCATATCAGCTGTCAACATCACTCGACTTAAACAGCGTTCCGAATCATGGCATTCACCCAGACATTTGATTAATTTTATTAATATTTCGTATTTCACTTCTCTTCCGTGAAACTAGGTGGCGCCACCACAGTTGACGTGGTACTTCATTATTTTCGCTTCCAAGGTGTGGTTTAACTCCCATTTGGCATTCATCTCTTTCACTAAACTTGTTACCACAGGGAAATCTACATATAATGAAACAAAAGTACTCAGAAACTTAGTTCGTGTTTAAGAATTTATATAAATCCCGTAACTTTCATAAGTGAAAACCATCATAAATCTTTAATTATATTCGATAAAGTATATAAAATATTTTTTCAAAATAATAGAAAACGCATATTTTCCATAAATACTTACCATAGGCGCCGAGTTTTCAAAATCTCAGGGGGCACAATCCGATAAAGTTATATAAAAGATTCACAAAGTCGATAAAGATATAACAACTTACAAAGCAGCCTTGAAGAAAGAAAGCATATCTCAGTTAGGTGACTACAATTGGTTCGAGGTCATTTTAAGTCCCTTCTTCAGACCAACAGTACGCGCCCTTAATAACCGCCAAGACCGAACTACCCAACGAACTGCAGTAGTGGTTGTTAAGAGCGCATACTGTTATTTTGGTCTGAAAAGGGGGATTATAATGCCATCGAAGCAACTGTAGTCACCTAACTGACATATATATGCTTTCCTCAAGCAAGTTTTGTGAGTTATTGTCTTACAAGCAGCAGTTTTAGAGTGAGATAACCGAGTGGTTGAGTCACGGGGATTGTACACGGAGGACCCGAGATCGATTTCCGGCTTTGCCTAAACTGTACGTGTTCCCGTGTACGAGCACGTTAAATTTGTTGGTTTGAAAGTCCTTCCGAGCGGTTGGTAACAAAGGAAGGAGGGTCGGTCCCTGTGGATGTCGCCCTCACTGGATTCCAGTCTAAATTAGATGGCATTGCCTCGGCGGTCTAAACAGATATCTTACACCTTTGGGTAGGTCGGACGGGCTGAGTCGAAAGAAAGATATCAGCAATTTTATTTATTGTATGATAAATATTTTTAATCTTTTTAGGCCTATTTATATTTGTAAGCTAAGAGTTGATTAGGAAAATCCATATAGTTACTATGCATCAATATTATAATATATAATAATTACAATGGATTTTAATATAAGAATTAACTAGTAGCAAAGCTGTTAATAAATAAAAACAAATCTGAAAGTCAATACACGTTAACGCTTAATATCAACTCTTAACTACTATCCGTTGATTTTGACCCAATAAATTAAAACAATGAACCCAGCAATGATGCAAAAATATCCAAATACTATTGTCTATATTTAAATACTTTTAAATTAAATATGTAAATAAATTGATCATCACTATAACCACACATTCAACTAAATTAAAAAATCTTTAAAACAAAGCAATTTATAAAAAAAATCTCATAAATAATATTTTTATGCAAAATTTGGATGACATGTTGGTTGACATTTCTTATCACAACTAAAACTTTAATATTTTATCAGGGGGGTAGGCTGAGTATACCTAGTGTGTGTGTGTGTGGGGGGGGGGTCCCTTAGTTCCCTCTAGCCCTTGTCTGACTACGGTGCTGTGCCAAACGTACGGTTACAATGACTGTAGTACGTTGCTCACCAGGAATAAAGTTACCCGAAGGGGTTTGCAACTTCAAACCGAATGGATGCCACCTGTAAAGACAGCACTGGTATATAGAATCCAGGAGTAATTACAGATAAGATCTCTTTAGGTAGACAAAATAAGTCATCTCTACTTAGTGGTAATCATTTATAGTTATTACTGGAGGGAAACAGCTATTTTTGGGAAATGCCAATAACATGGCTGTAAATATTCCATTTCTCATTGAATTAGATGGTCAGTCGAAAAAGTTCTGGTAACCAGGTGTTTTTGTCATTAGCGTAAGCATGTTTCCTGGGAGTAAAGATGAGCTTGGGTTGCGTGCGAGATAGTTTAGAGAGCTATGGTAAGGAAGATGTGAACGAGATTGAACTGAAATGTGACATTTACGTTGATAGGATTTTCTTTCAATTATTTTTATGTTTAAAAAGTTTCATTTTTTGGCATTTAGTAAAATATGAAGTTAGAAAAAAATCTTGAAATTTCCCAGAGGATGCAAAGCTCCCTCTGGAAAATTTCAGCGGGGGATCGTGCCCCTCTGCCCCTCCGTAGTCGGCGCCCATGGTACTTACAGTATAATTTTGACACTTAAATACAACGAACCCAATTTCCCATTCGAACTAGTTTCTAACCAGGGAACTCATTTCCTTCCGTACTAAAGTTTTAAAGATTATTAATGATAAACCGATACTTAAAATAAAAAGGACGAGACATTTTTCTACGGCAAAGCAATTAATTTCGCATTTTCTGAAATTTGTTGGAGAGTTCAGAAACTTTAATTTTCACTTTCAGTAGTAACCACTTTATGCATTATAAAAATAAATAACTGATTAAATAACTTAGCATAAACACCTTACATAGGTTATGAGACATTGCTTCAGTCTTCTTCAATATTAAGCATTGAAAGTTCAAAAAATTTCAAATAATACATGGGTATATATTATCTTAAATAGAGTAAAAAGGAGTAAAATCCTAATAATATTCGTATTTTACTTATTTTCCATGCAACTAGGTGGCGCCACCACAAAAGATGTTGTAGTTAAGAATTTTCAGGCTGTTATTTAACATTCATCCCTATCTCAAAGCTTGTTCCCATAGAAAAGGGAAGCAAAACTTCCAAAACAAAATGTACTCAGAAACTTAGTTTGTGTTTATGGATACATATAAATCCAGTGAAACTCACAAATGAAAATCGTCATAAATGTTTAACTATATTCAATAAAATATGTTTCGCCCTTTTTTTTTCTCCGAATAATAGAAAACGCATATGTTCTGAAGTACTTGTATTTTAATTTTCATACTTAAATGTAACAAAAGCAGTTTCACAGTCAAACTACTTTCTAACCATGGAACTCATTTCCTTCCGTTCCAAACTTAAAAAGATCATTAATGATAAACCGATACTTAAAACTAAAGCGGCGAGATATTTTGTACGGCAAATCAATTAATTTCCCATTTTCTTAAACTTGTTGAAAAGTTTAAAAGCTTTGATTTTCACCTTTAATAGTAAGCACGTTATGTATTTGAGAAATAAAGAACTGGTTAAATAGTTAGGCAGATATGGTTATAGTTATCTTATGTGGGTTATCGAACGTTGTTTCACACTCTTTCAACATGAGGTATCAGAAATTCAAAAAAAATAGGATAATATATAATTCGAATATTTGCTACAGATAATTTTCTGAAAGGAGAATAATAAAATATGTAAAAAAATTTAAACTTATCAAAGATAATAATGTGTAGTGAAAAACTGAATTATAACAATAATTTCCCGTATAAAATATATGCCAATCAAAAACAAACTTTCATAAAAGTTTTTCAGCTTTACAAAAAATGTCAGCCTTAAAAATGATTAAGATGAAGAACTAGAGCCAAGTTAATCAAATTTCATGAACAGAAGTATAGAGAGAAAAATACATTGTATATATTCCATAATAACGTTGTTAAAATTTCCTAATAATGATATGCATTTAGGCAATATATACACTGTTCAAGTTTTGTCTTCCCAGCTCATTTTAATTCAGCAATAAACGGCTTAGGATCAAAGCGGTAAATTTGACACGTTTATTAAGATATACATTCAAAAAAATTTCCTCTTTATGCTTTACAGTTTTCAATCATAAAATATGATAATCTTGGCAATAGTTCTTTCTATCAATCGTTTTTATGGCTGACACTTTTTGTAAACTTGAAGAGCATTTGTTAGTTTATGACATATCAGTACTTTCTGTAGATTTTTACTTTCTCATACTATGTAATAGTATAGAGAAAGTGTTTTTTTTCACGAAAATTTTCAAATTCGAGATTTTGATGCCAATATGTGTTTTAAGACCTCCTGAACACGTTTTGACTATTTTGGGATAGATGTTCATCTGCGTGTCTGTCTGTATGGCTGTGGTCGATTTCTTGTGTACACAATAGGGGCCATAAATATTAATGAATTTTCACGAAACTTTCTATCCGGCTTTAATATCAAAATACCTAGAACTGGATCGAATTTCTTTTAATTCAAGTGAAAACTTCAAAATTTTAATTTTTTTTTTACCGTGACAGTATAGGACAAAATTTGACATAATCATGTATGAAAGGATTTATTTATTGTTCAATGATCATGAGACTTAATAGTTTCAATCATTATTGTAAAAAATAGCCCCGATACAATTTTTTTGTTCGTAACTTGATTAGCCTTCTTTGGGGGGGGGGGGGGGGGAATTACCATTTCAGGGTACATTGTCAAGTGTGGTATCAATTGGAAAAAAAAATTGCAAGTCCGTTAAAGTGAAGGGTAACACGATGTAATTGTAATCGTTTGGACCCTTGATACCGATGATCTGCCATCAGTACCTTAAAATTCGAAATTTTTAAATTTTCCATTTTGTTTACTTCAGTATAGTTACATGACAATCAGCATACAAAATGTCAACTGTCTAACGTAAACAGATTTTCTGTGGAGTTTTGATGAATGGTGACACATTTTGAGAAAATATAGACAATCATTCATTTGGATACTAAAATTTCAGAAGTTCGAACTTTGTAATTTTTCCCTTTAACGATGATTACAGAACACTCAAGTGTCCCAAATTTAAACTCCATATCTTCAAGAGATTTTCTGTAGAATTTTGCTTATAAGTCACCATTTTTGAGAGAAAAAATGATAAATTCGACATTTGCTAGATTTCGCATTGACAGAACTCGGATTTAAAATTTGACAAGGGAGAAATTTCTGTGTTTCTCAAATAAAATGTGCTATCTGTCACGTATAGGTACAGAACATATGATTGGACAAAATAAACCAAATTAATTATGTCTTGTTATTTCTGTGAAATTTTGAGACTAAAACTCCCCGTTTTTGATAAAAATAAACTAATAAATACGACATTTGCGAGATTTTGCACTGACAATACTTTGATTTAAAATTTTGTAACTGAGAAATTTCTGTATCACTGACGCATGGATACAGGAATTTTTATTAGACACATTAAACCAAATTGTGTCTTTTACGTCTTGCGTCACCGCGCCTGCATATCAGAAAATTCAAAAAGCAACTTTCTATTTCTTTCATTGTCTGAAATACACATGGGGTGGGGGTGGGGTATTCCTGCTGTAAACCCTAGGGCCAGCCGAGTGGTCTGGACCTTCAAAAGAGCGGGATTAAAAGTATCCGGCAGAAAACCATCAATCTATATTTCCCAATGAAAATTTTAGTCTGTAGCTATGTCAAAATGGATCTTATTTACAGCCAAATATTTGTCAATTTTACTGAATACAGTATGGGTAACATTGTTTTCAATTTTACTTTCTTCGCTAGAGAGGCTGCATAAAGTTAATTTTTTTTTAAACTTTTACAAAAATATTGCACATCATGTAAACTACTATTTCATAATTCCTTGGCTTAAAGCATTTTCTCAAGTGGAACTATGTGCCTAAAACCAACTTAAAAAAAAAAAAAAACTTCCGCTGTTCACATTTTTTAAACCCCGAGTATAGTGTACAAGTTACCCGAGTATAACCAAACACCGAAGCACACCCTTTTCGGAAATATTTTATAAATTGCTATACCACCCGATTTGAATCAATTTCCTAAATATGCCCAATTTCTTTCCAACGCAAATTCCTTTTGAACAAGAAACTTCACAACTGTCCTACGAACGTTATACATGGAATTGTCTTTTGGAATCATCACAATTATATTAATAATTCTCACATAGAAGCAATGGTTGTCTTCAATCATAATAATCTAGCAAAGTTCCATAATTTAAACTCTATAGTTATGGAACAGATTTACTTTGATGTTTCAGTTGAGGTACTGTGAATCGACGTAACGGTGACGTAATAGTTTTACTCAAATATTTGTATAAAATAAATTTTGGTGAGTAGAAAAAGTTGTAGTAACTATTTGCAACAGAAATTGGTTTGTGGATGCCCCCTATTTCTCACTGGAAATTTTAATCAATGATAAGTATGTCAATCTATATCAAATTTGGTTAGCTTTATTAAATGTAGCACGAATTATCCGGCGTTCTCCGGGTCTTAAATAAGCACTCATTACTTCAATAATACAGATACAGGTAACACCACTCAATTTCCAAATCGCCTGTTTTAAACTAAAATCCTTCTCCGATACACATAAAAGAAATACTTGAAGTCTTAAAAAAGTTCCTTTAACACCCAATGTAATATTCAAAATATTAGTATATCAGCAAATCTTCGTAAAATTTGTATCAAATTTTAGCACCGTACTCATAATAATAATGTAATACCAATATTTGAAAACAACTAGGACAAAATATTTTAAATTCGCACAGTTAGAAAGCCGATACATTAAATTCACTTAGTGTATGATCAGATTTTCGTCAACACGAAACATCTGCGATTAATGCAAAACACCAGCTCTCGAATTTTCGCAGAAAAATACATTTAATTTGACAAAATGACCGAAAATGTGATTTTCGACTTTAAAAATTCATTTACTTTTAAACTAATTATAATGTTAAAAAATCTCGCCGATGTGCACATCACGAAAATGTGAAACATTTATGTAGCAAATTTTACTACTGCCTGAAGCATAGAGTTTTTCGCTATTTTACTTTCTTGCTTGGAGTTCCTTATACCTATTTCCAATACTAGGCAAATAAAAATGATTTCACAGTAATACTATTAAATGCAATTAGATTAAAAACTTTTCTGTTTATAAATTTGTCGATCTCCTTAATACTATGCCGATATTGATATTTTTATTCTGACTCCTACGAATTTCAGAAAAGCCTGTTTTAATGTAGGGTGACTTCTAGATAGATGCCGTATCCAGTATAGATTGTGCACCCACCCAAGTTCTAAAACTTACCTGTCGTGTCGGTAAGTTTTAGAACTAGGGTGAACTAGGTTTAAGATGGCAATGCTATAAACACTAATTGTGTGTCATTTAGCGTTTCAAACGTGTTTGATAAAAGTATTGCGTTCTTGTGCCTTTTTTAACCTGAAATTGTGAAATATCTGAGTTGTAAATATTATCATGAAATATTTTATTGTGCCACCACAGATTGTAAATTATAGCTAAAACTCTAAAAGTGTCTGTGGATTCCTTGTTTGAACGAAGCATAATCTTCGTGTAGAGAGTGTGCACGCCAATGCAAAGAGGGATCGAACTGTTTAGGATAGGGTATGTCAAATACCAGTCTTTTTGAGAAGTTCTTCGTTTGCAATTGACGCTGTCCCACCCGTAAGCAAAAGGTTCATGTCATTATTTTGTCTGTGTTGGTTGTATTCTTAAACAGAGTTTAAAATAAAAAAGCAAAGATTTTTCGAATTTAGTCAATTTTTTATATTTTATTAAATTGCAATTTCAGTGTTTTTATTCTTTTTATATTTAATTATACATATTTTTGGGGAAAAAAATATTTGGTAAGTCCATTAAATTTCATTTATGTTAAACGCGAAGAGTTGCCCTTATGATGCGGCGTAACTCCTGACTCATCCGGGAGAAATGACGCAATGAAGGGTTTACAAAATAAATTATAATTGTTTATTGAGTATTTTATAATTTATTTTATCCTAATATATATGTTTGCTAAATGTAAATAAATTATTATGACTACATAAAGTTTATTTTTTGTGCACTATGTGGGTATCAGAATATTAATGTATAAAAATAGTGCGCCTGTAAAGTGTTACTGTAATTGGACATTATCTGTAGTTGCCACGTAAATTGAATAAATAAATAAATAAATAAAGGGTGTTTCAGCATAGTTAATTTTGTTTTCTAAGTAAGTGGTGAAGTAAGTTTGGAAATATATTTCACATTTTCAAATTTGTTTAAATTTAACATAAAATTATTTTATATAATGTTTCGGGTGGTTGATATTTTCCGACAGATTTGGGATCTAATTGTTTATGCAGCACCTTAGAAAAATGTTCTATTAGCAAAATTTGCGTTAAATAGACACTAGTCTAAAGAAAATAACACTGTGCAATTATCTGCAATATTCATGAAGATATTCACAATAAAAGTAGCTTAAACGAATATCAAAATAGGGAAAATTGAAATCTGATATTCCAGCCATTCCACGAATCGACAATTTTCCGTCAATTATTGATTCATGATGCAGAGCCGGATCTCAAACTGAAACTAGACTTCTCATATAAAGTATCTGCACAATGTTATTTTCAGCAATATAAACAACAGTATATGTTATTTGCAACACCATAAGCAGCAGTATATGTTATTTGCAGCAATATAAATGTGAACATTGTAATGTTTTCATTTGTATTGATCATACATTTAATCATTCCCATTCATAATTTCAAACTTACAAAGAATTTAAATCATTCATTATTTTACAAATTCCATTTGCTTTGACTTTCATTGTGATACAGTCAATAGTTTTGTTGATTAGTTCAGTTTTGGTTTCCAAAAATTTCAGCCTTTGTTGTGTTTGATCAACCTTTACAACCATGTCTTAGCAGTTGTTTAGCTAATTAATAAGATATAAATTATATTAGTAATAAATTTATCGTTTACTACTTACCATTATTGTCCATTTTATTTCAAAATAATAATAATAATTGAAAAGGATAATATTTTCGCACTAAAATGCAAATAATACACGTCAATAGAGCACGTTTGCATGACAACTTCAGATTGTTATTATTGTGGCGCCCCCTATCACTTAGCAGATGAAAGCCGTCGCGTTTTATCATTATTCATGGTCCTTTACAAGATAGGACATGAAAGAATGCAATGCGAGAGAACTATTGCAAAGCCTTCCCTTGTTAGATACTCTAGGTCTAACCGTTCTCAAGATATTTCAGCTTTTCGCTTTTTTTTTCTACAACATCGCCTTTGCAAAGTCCAGTCGCCAGATGAAAACGAAAAGTGCATTAAAACTCCAAATTCAATATAATTTCAAACAGTTATTCGTGTTATTTTGCTCAGTTAAACCCAATTTAATGAATTATCAAATAAAGAAAAGAAAAAAAAATTTGAGTCTGTGAGGAAAGGCATGTGTTTCTCACATCAGATTTTTCATAATTAATAATTGACTCACAATATAAAATTATAATATTCCATTCCCACTGCATATCAGTTGCATCTACATTAACAATATTAAAAGAAAAATCGACGCCCTGAGATACATTTATTCTTAAAATGCTTTTATCTCTAAAAATAATTACAATTTCGTCTAGGAACACAAACTAGAATCCACAAGCAAATATTGATGGAAATCCTTTAAAAGTGCGGGTAAAATAATCAAACTAATGGACATACTCTTAAAAGAAGAATAGTTTTCTTCTTAAAGGCATTGATTATCATTAATTCCATTAGAGTCTTTCTTAAGCCATATGTGTTGCCATTCAAAGTATAAAATAAGCAAAACGACATTCGAAACTAATAACATGTTACTAAATGTACAATTAGAGTGTGTTATCTCTGAGCTTATAGTTGACATATTGCAAATGGATTCAGTTATATATAAAAGTTTTTTTTTCTCTTAGTAAGAGAAATAAATGTGATATTTACAAAAATCATGTTTATTTTCTCAACCATTTATATAATATGCACTCAGTGAGTGAGTGAGTGAGTGAGTGAGTAAGTGATTGCGTGAATGATTGCGTACGTGAGTGAATGCTTGCGTACGTGAGTGAATGAGTGCGTGAGTACGTGCGTGAGTAAGTAAATGCGTGAATGCATAAGTGAGTCGTTGTATCAGTGAGTAGTTGTGTGAGTGCGTAAGTCAGTGAGTGTGTAAGTACATAAGTGAGTGGTTGTGTGAGTGAGTATGTGAATGGGTGAGAGAGTGCGTGAGTGAGTAGTTGTGTGAGTGCGTGAGTGAGTAGTTGTGTGAGTGCGTAAGTGAATGGTAGTGTGAGTGCATGAATAAGGGAGTGAGGAGTGATGTATCAAAATTATTGAGCACTTCCACTATAGCTAGAATCTCGGTTGTGGTGCCATTCGAATATTCGACCCACCTCACTTTTGAGAAGAAAAAAAATCTCTTAAGTTTCCAAAATTCGAATCAGAGATGACGCTTCAGAGGAATAATCAAAAAACTCAAAACCACTTTTCTTAATATCGAGAATATCCACTCTATCTATAAACTTGATTTCGGTCTCTTCGATCCGTCTCAGCTTCCAAGTCAACGAGAAAATCTAATATTTCGAAAAATTGAATTAGGGGTGATGATGCAAATAAATGATTAAAAGAAACACACTTTTCAAAATTATCAAGTACTTGCATTTGAACCAGGATCTAATCACATTAGATCCGGCTTAGCTTCCAGGTCAACAAAATATACAAATATTTAGAATTTGAACTAAAAGTGACAATACGAAGGGATTTTCGAGGGACTTAAAAATATGCGCCATTCCTGTTTTATGCTTAAATAATTTTTAATATTCAGAACTTTTAAGTGTGTTGATGTTACATTTAGTGCCGAGTAACCATTGAAGACGCGCGAAGAGCGAGTGAAATATATATATATATATATATATATATATATATATATATATATATATATATATATATATATATATATAAATTATTAAATCCAAAGTTAGAATGTATGTAGTAACTCATAATACACTATTCTAAAATTTTCTACAAAATACAAAGAAATAAAAGAAATTAAGACAAAAAGAGGAAATAATAAAGCATAATGCAAGTCATAAAGACAAAGACAATCAACAAATTTCAAAAATGAGGAATGCAAATAAGAAAACAAAAAAATCAAGCAAAAAAGCTTGCACATGGAGGAGATTTAGGCTTACGATAAGTTCATTTCGAAAAAATTCTCTTCGGGTCCATATATCCCTTCGAAATGAACACAAAAATGCTTGTTTCTGAAACACAAGATAGATTTTATCTATAAACTTGTGTTATATGGACGACAAGCATATAGATTGGAACAATAAAGGAAACATAAATACCTCAAAACACACCTCTTCAGCGCAACCATGACGAGCAAAATATGACTATATATATATATATAATAAAATTATAAAATTATAATATGAAATTTCAATGATAGAGAAGAGAGAAGTTGTAACTCATAAAACCTTATCAGTGCCAGAATAACGCACAAATGACTTATTTAAAATTTTCATGATATTTCATTGAATATATTTGAGTTAAAATGGATGATACAATGCATAAACAGACAAATGAACATACATATTGTGGTGAGGTGAATTTGACACATAAATATAAAATAGAACACATAAATATTACTCACCACTAGTGCCAGTCTGCTCAACCAAAATCATATAGTGGGATCCTTATGGATCAAAGTGCATTGCTAAAGCTAATTAAAGAGTTCCAAAATTGTGACCACATTAACAATTTATTAAAAGAAACACATGAAATATTTAAATTGACACTAATAATCAAATACAATTACAATTTACTTCCCAAAATACCCAGCTTGACATCGGGTGTACGTTTAAATTTAAAACTAATTTATTTTTCTAAAAATTTCCCAAACTTGCATTTAATTACTTTTAAAAGTTCATTGGGTAAATTTCCCATGAAGCTTAAAGTTAACCTTAGACACTGGAGATCACATCAAAATACTGTTAACACATTACTTATTAAACATTTAAATCAAATATAATTCACCATACCTTCATTACAGAAGAATGACACTCAATGGGTGTCGGTAGCAATCCCTCTGTACATTAGAAAATGGGTGGCAATTCACTATTGGGATGGCTAGTTCAGTATTGGACATTTCATAAATATCACTGTCAGTCAGATCAGCTCGGTTGAGGTTAAAACAGGTGACGATAGTTTAGACTAGGATTATTCCGGAGATGGGCACACTATCCACTTCAATTCTCCTCCTCTTAACGTTGGCTTAGGCCCAGCGGTTCATAAGAACTTGCGTACAGGCGTTACCGGAAGGTCAAGAGCCCGGGATAGCTGCCCCATAACACTCCTTCCACGCACCTTCGTTGTGAATAAGATTGCGCTGCGTGGAAGCTACTGTCTTTGCAGTGCCACAGTTGCGACGGCTTGGATGTAGTTAAAGGTACAAAGGGTCCCCATACTACGCCGTTTGTAGTCAGAGCTGTGTTGAACTGCCAGACTAAATAGTTAAATGACTGTCTATGGAGGTTAGGAGCTACCCTAAAGTATAGTACTCCTTGGCAGGTATAGACGCGGGTTCCATGAAAACTAGCATGAACTGCAGTTCGACAAGTGCCGCTTAATAACGCCTAACTGCGTTGCACTGATGCATTGGCTTCAAACAAGTGCTCCAAGACACCAGGAGACCTTTCTCCATGAAATCAGTATTGCGTCTGAATTTTGCATTTTACACAAGTTTCTCTAGAAATTTTTAAACGAGGGGAACGAAAACTTAGGGAGGAAGTCCCCCGCTTTCCCATTCGATGTTTCCAAAGCGCAGTAAAAAAGGCGGTCCCACTTTTGCCTCACACTATTGGTTTGCGAAGAGACGCTCATTTTCTATGCGCTCCACTGAAATCCGCGAACCGGAGGGCTTTCTACAAACCGGGTGGTCCAAGGACCGGCCACGAAGAGAGCCACATCTGGCACGGGCTATAAATTTCAAGAGATTTGTAGCTCAAACTTGACATTTTGTTACAATCAAATCCCCGAATATTTACAACCCATGTCAACTGCGCATACAAACCAAAGGCGGCAAAAAATCCCAATTCGCTTTGTGCAGAGGCATAGCTATATACATAATACAAAACCATTATATACATTTCAAGTAACGTTACAGCTGCCCTTTTTCCGCCCAGGGTTACGTATAAAAATATGGAAATGCTTCATGATACATACATGCATACTTTCTCTGTCACTCACTCACACATTGCACTTTCTCTTTCACTCACTCACACATTGCATTGGCAGACAAATGAACGTGCACGCATGCTCTCTCTCTTTCCCTCTCTCTCTCACGCACACACACACTGCATGCTAAAAACAGCTGATTTTAAAATGCAAAGAACGTCTAAATCCCCCGAAAACTGAAATTCAGTTTTTAACCCCATTGCATAACTATCTATATATACATTACTGTGCACTGAATGGAAAATAATAACATCCGAAAACTCAAAATTAATTTTTAACCCTATTGCATAAACATCCTTATATATTACCGTGCATTGAATGGCAAATAATAACATTCGAAAACTCAAATTCAATTTTTAACCCCATTGCATAATTTTCCTTATACATTACCGTGCATTGAATGGCAAATAATAACATTCAAAAATTCAATTTTTAACCCCATTGCATAACTATCCTTATGCATTACCGTGCATTGAATGGAAAATAATAACATTCGAAAATTCAAAATCAACTTTTAACCCCATTGCATAACTATCCTTATACATTACTGTGCATTGAATGGCAAATAATATCATTCTAAAACTCAAATTCAATTTTTAACCCCATTACATAACTATCCTTATACATTACCGTGCATTGAATGGCAAATAATAACATTCGAAAATTTAATTTTTAACCCCATTGCATAACTATCCTTATGCATTACCGTGCATTGAATGGAAAATAATAACATTCGAAAATTCAAAATCAACTTTTAACCCCATTGCATAACTATCCTTATACATTACTGTGCATTGAATGGCAAATAATATCATTCTAAAACTCAAATTCAATTTTTAACCCCATTACATAACTATCCTTATACATTACCGTGCATTGAATGGCAAATAATAACATTCGAAAATTCAATTTTTAACCCCATTGCATAACTATTCTTATGCATTACCGTGCATTGAATGGAAAATAATAACATTCGAAAATTCAAAATCAACTTTTAACCCCATTGCATAACTATCCTTATATATTACCGTGCATTGAATGGCAAGGGCTATTCGAAAACTCAAATTCAATTTTTATTTTAACTCCATTGCATAACTATCCTTATACATTACTGTGCATTGAATGGCAAAAAATAACATTCTAAAACTCAAATTCAATTTTTAACCCCATTACATAACTATCCTTATACATTACCGTGCATTGAATAACAAATAATAACATTCTAAAACTCAAATTAAATTTTTATCCCCATTGCATAACTATCCTTATACATTACCGTGCATTAAATGGCAAATAATAACATTCGAAAACTCAAATTAAATTTTTATCCCCATTGCATAACTATCCTTACGCATTACCGTGCATTGAATGGAAAATAATAACATTTGAAAACTCAAATTCAATTTTTAACCCCATTGCATAATTATCCTTATACATTACCGTGCTTTGAATGGCAAATAATAACATTTGAAAATTAAATTTTTAACCCCATTGCATAACTATCCTTATGTATTACCGTGCATTGAATGGCAAAAAATAACATTTGAAAACTCAAATTCAATTTTAACCCCATTGCATAACTATCCTTATACATTACCGTACATTGAATGGCAAATAATAACATTCGAAAATTAAAAATCAATTTTTAACCCCATTTCATAACTATCCTTATACATTAGCGTGCATTGAATGGAAAATAATAACATTCGACAACAATATTTTCCTTTTTGTGTACCTTAGATTAAACTACTGAATGTGAAAATGGGGATTGAGTTTCTCCCCAATGGATAATGTATGCAAGGGGAGGGGAGGGAAAATGCGGACTTCAGCAATAAGATGGGGGGAAAATTGAGTTCCGATATCTAGATGAGTTCAGAATGAACTCTTAATAATTTTTCCGGGCAATCGACCATAAGCCATCAAACGATAATTATAAATTTAATGAACATAATTGTAACATATAAATCTTAATGATGATTTTAATAATTTTAAATAACAATGTTAATAAATATTTATATTTGAGGAAATAAAGTGTCATCCTTTTGTAGTTTTTTGCCTTTTAATGTTTATCTTTTAGGAATTATGTTTATTTATAGGTTGATACAGAACTGCAAAATAAGGTGGGTTGTGTGTCGGACACTTCCAATATTGTACATACGATTACGAGGTCAAATTAAGTTCATTTAACAAATAAAATAAATATTAATATAATAACTTAACTAAAATCAAAAATATTAATTTTAATTGTCACCGCAGAAGCTTTTCCCTGTACAGGATGAACGAGCATGAGGAGGCATGGAAACAGAAAAATATTTACTTCTGTTTTCAGTAAAACTTTCTCTGTGCCTTTCTCATGCTCAATCTGATCATCCTGTGGTGCCATTTTAAAAACATTGAAACCTCGTATAATACGGAAATTGGGAATAACATAGTCGTGAATCGTATAGTTCGTACGTTGCGTATCGTGGCCACAAAACCCACCATTACCTCTTTGCACGAGTTCCATAATCATTAATTAAAAACACTACACATTAATATTCACATTTTAACTTTTAAAATAAATTATTATTTATTCATTTCTCTATTATTGCTATGATTAAAATGACATTAATTTTAATAAACGCTTAATGGGGGGAAAAGAACCGTGTGAAACCGTGTCGTTTGAATCTTATTTCAAAGATTAACAATTGACCGAATATATACGAAGATTGGCACACACCTCTGTATCTCGGGTCTGTTGCTCAGCATGACTGGAATTGCCGCTTCTTTTTCTGGCATTTGGAGTCAGCTTTGTCTTTTTTTAAAACATTTTAATATTTAAAATAACAACTCGCTAAACTGCTTGAAAACACGACTCTCTGGTCTTTTGCATTATCATTCTGTATAATCACGACTCTCTCCCATCGCTTTTGGATAATCATTCTACTTATGAACAACACTAATTGACTTCTCATTCCAATCTATTCTTTGACTTTCTCTCCTTATAGCTACATTTTATCTGAGGTCCAGATCTGCCTTCCTTGTTCTCATTGGTTGCTCCTCAGTGCGATGTCGCATCATTGGTGCTTTGAGTTTCCAATGAAGATCATTTTAAGTCTTTGGCCTAGGAGATCTTTGCCCCAAGCAAACCTGAAATTTGTGTGACGTGAATTGATTGGGGTCATGACTTTCAGGGGCAAGATTGTCATAAAACGGTGCCTAAAAGTCTGCACTTTCATTTGTCATAAATATCAAAACTGTAAAAGTTGCCTTCTGGTCTCATACATCCTGTTCAAGAAAAAGCTTCTGCATTTTACATATATATTTACCGTGCTTTAAAATTGTATTCTATCTGAAATCTTTAATATTTCTAGAGACTATTATCCCACTATTATTGATTTTGCCTTGCTTAAATTCAAGAAGCGGAATTAGATTTCTAAATTTTTACGTCAAGAGGTTTGTCCACATAATTCTATTGTTTTACCTTTTTACTTTTCTGTTAGCTATAAGCTCGCTAATATTCTTTCCAGCTTCAATTTAGTTGTGTTTAAATCTTCTTAATAAAATTAATTTCCTTCTTTTAAATCCCCTTTCCCTGTCTTGAATCTTTGTGGTATTTATAACATTCTTTGCGAAAACTATCTTGGTTATTTTGCTGAAACTAAGCAAACTTTTAAATATCGTATTAAAGATGATATAACCAAGGTTTCTAAATCGGCAATTGCTGAATATTCTTGAAACTCTAATCATGTTTATAATTTTTCGGAAGCTAAGATGATTTTTACTCTTAATTTCTTTCCGCATTGGATTTTATTGAAAGTTTTTCCATCGTATTTAGTCAAACTACTTTATTAATGAATGTTGTCTTGTCTTCTCTTCTGCTTGAAAATCTTTGGTTTAATTTTTCGATTTCGTTTGCCACCTTCTTTCAGTAATTGCCGTTATTTCCTGAATTTTATTTTCGTCGTTTCTGTTGTCAATGTTGTTTTCCCATTGGTTTGATCATTTTTGATTGAATTGGCTATTATGAACAACTTAAGAAGTGATTTTAATCCTGTGTTGGATGTTCGCTTCCCTCTTTGGTATTTTACCATTCATTTATTGTGCCACCTCTTATCCATCCTCCTGGGTTGTTTTACCTCTTTTTCTTTCTCCCGTCGTCGTCAATAAACCTCTCGCCGTTGTCAATAAAATTACCTGCTTGAGTCACGTTTACTGTTCGTACATCATAGCCGATCTTTCTCTTGCGACTGAAGGTGGCGCTCCGTGTGTATCCTGACGTAAAATGCTGCTTATACCTCGGAAACCAATCTATACTAATAGATGTGTGTTGTATGCTGCTTTTAACGTATTTTAGTTGCATTACCTTATTTTAGTTGTATTACCTAAGTTATTTAATTATATTTGTATTGCTATTATTATAAAGGGACTCACATTCCATTGTTGATAGTGACATCTATGAGACATAATTATAACTAAACATTAGATTAAAATTTACATATTTATGTAAAACTATTACATATTTATGTAAAACATTACGATTTACATATTTACGTAAAACTACAATAATTTATTAGCGTGATAATTTAAGAATTTTAGGACGCTTTGACTACCAATGTAAATATTGAAATGTTGATCTCTGAATATCTATATATTTTAAAGATTTACTGTTATGCCTTGTATCTGCTTGAAACCTGGATCTGAAATCCTAAAAAATTTCCGAAAATTAGTCAACTAGTTTTTGAGCTATTGTCGCCAAATATATCACAGAAAGACATACACTCACAGCCAGACGTGAAACTCAAAGTGGTCCATTTTCTAAAGTGCTTAAATAGCAGAAATATATTTTCTACTCTTTAACATCCTCGAGAGATTAATTTCAGGTCATTTAACTTCGTTAAAAAATATTCAATTAAAATTTTTAAGTCTTTACAGCTTTCTTCTATTCTTTAAACCAAACATTTGATTGTTGTTGTTAAAAAGTGTAGAAAAATGTTAATTACTTTCTAAATAAATAGAATATTCAAAGGGAAATGCAATTTTTAAACAGATTAAGAGGGAATGCGATAAATTATTCTCCAAGGTGCGTAATTAAGAGTAGTTAGGCTAATTATCCCCAATTTTTTAGCTAAAATAGTAATTAAATTATCAACACGTTGGTTTAGTATACGATAACATAGATTTACTATTCCTAATAACACATTTGTGTTGACTTTGTGAGTAATAATTTAGAACAAGCAATTTTAAAACTTTTTGTTAAAGTAATTATTAAATTATACTGTGAAAACTGCTGTTCCAGGAGACATTTTCAGTGAGACATTTATGTTCTGTATTTCCGTAGTTAAGAATAACAATCACGTTTTTTCCTGAAGTGTTTGCAATGATTTAATATTTCTAATAATTTATATTTACTATATGAACAATCATTAGGCTCTCATATGTAGTCAATATTTTTGTGAAGGAAGGTCAATGAGTGTACACGTAACGTCTAATAGTAAAAAAGCCATGCCCGCCCGAATAAAATGAATTACAGCGCCCCCTAGCGAAAATTAATTTCAATGAAACAGTCAATTTAAAACTTTGTGGTAGCGAACATCGAAAATAAGGAAGATAGAATATAAAAAACGAATTACAAATACTTTAAAAATAAATGCAACTAAAAAATTGGAATATAATTAAAAAGTATTTTATTAAAATCTACTTTTACGACGTACTAAAACTTCACTGCCACAGCGTTTTGGGGCATTATCATGCCCTTCATCAGTGGCAAATTTGAAAACAAGTGGCGAACATGTGCTTAAATACAGGATATAACCGCCAGGCAGAATTTACATAATAATAATTTTACATTTTAAGAAACGAGGCATTTAAAATATTATTTAATTATAACATACATTAAAAGGAAAAGGTTCTTAAATTAAATAGGAACCAATAGAAATGTCGTCAAAAACAAAATTCTACTAAATATTCAGAAAATTATATAAAGATTTAACTTGTAGTGGGTCGAGAACGAGACGCCAAGCACAACTAAGAGTCTGAACAGGATCAAAATTGCAAATAGAATCACAGTGAAGTTAAATAAAAATGGATTCATAAAGTAAAATATTACGCGGGTTATTGCAGCTAATTAAAAGAAAAGTCTTAACCAACATAGGCTGAAAATGTTCAGCTAAACGAATACCGACAATACGCTTAATATTGCCAATGTAGAACTTCAAGCTATTATCGGAAAATAAGGGGGGGGGGGGAAACGTACACTCCAGCCTGACATATAAAGTTTAAAGTTTAATTACAAAGCTGTGGATTCTTGTCTAATTGGGACGGTCTGGATTGAAGACCGTGCTTTATTAAACAATGATCTAAATCCTGGTAATTGACATTTTTAACACTTTACAACATAGTTGAAAAGTGTTTATGACTTTGTTCATTCTGTCTGTCTGCCTGTCCGCACGATAACTGCCGTAAAAATGACTTTATCAAAATTAAATTTAAGTATGTCGTTAAAACGATCTGTGAATCATACGGGAATGTAAATTAATAATATCACCCAATTAGTTTTGGATTGAACCCGGGTTGAAAAAATGAAATACATTGAACTCTATGATACCCAATTTTTTAAACATATTTTAAGGGAATTTAAAATTCACGAATTACTTCGAAAATTTATTTTTATTTTTAGGAAATAATCAAATTGTCCAATAAAATATATAAAAAGAAAATTTCAGCAAAATATGTTCGGTAGTTTTTTTAAATAAAAATTAAAATAATAATTGGACTCATATTATATGAAGAGATCACGTAACCCACTTCAAAATAAAATATGGCATACATCTTGTTGTTGTTGTTGTTGAGATCCAGACCGTCCGACCTACCAGAAAGGTGGAATGCCCAAACTCATGATTTTTAAAGTTCTTTTCAATTTATAGTTAGTGTTGCATCCGTCCTAAAATCGCTTTATTTTTTTTCTTTGCATCTATATACTGCGCCAACGCAATTAAAATAGTTTTAAGTAAAATGATCATCCAACTTTGATTATTTCTACAAAGAAGCCTAATTTTAACGTATGGAGAATGCAAACACATCAAGCTGTAAGATGAGTTGTATAAGAATAGCTGAATTTCTTTAACTCAAAAGTATTTAGCTCTGAAGTCTACAATATAACTGATATGAATGAAACATTCATTGACTTTACATAGAGAAGCAGACTATTCTATTGTATTGACTTTTTCAATAAAGTCTTAAATATGGAGTTAGAAAGTACTTTTACCTCTATGGTTTTAAGTTTTTAAGCAAAATAAATTATTGTAGTATAGTGATAATATTAAAAATATCGCCGCTAAATGAAAGGAATGGACAAAAGTTAAATAACATATTCACTGCTTTTACATAGAGAGTCAGGCGATTTATAGTTCGATGACGTTATTGGAATAAAGTTCATTTGTTTTCGATGAAGTTTTCAAATATAATAAATTATTATAGTATTGTAATAATTTTCAAAATGTTACTGTTGAATGTATCGCATTGTGGAGATGTTTAAATAAAATTGCATTGCAGTTGAAAAATATTTCATAATCAATGCTTTATGCATGATTGATCTTTCTAGTCGTCTATTTCGCTTTGTTGGCCAGTTCTTGTTTCTAACTTCTTTAATTGATTGCTAGAGATGCTGCAATCTCTTTTATTATAATCCTTGCCCCCTTCCCTTCCTCCTAAAAAAGATTATCTGTCCCACAAACACTGAAATGCACTATATTAAGAATATTAATTTAAGAGCTACAGAAATTTGAGATAAATTGAATTTTAATTACAAAGCTATTGAACTTTCGTCAATTTTGGAGTATTTTCACCTTTTTGGAAACATTTTATTCAATTTGGCAACATTTTCAAAAAGTCACTGAGTAGGGGATATTTTTTAATTTTTCGCCAACTTTTAGATGAATTTATCCGAAAACATTTTGATGAATTTATCTCAAGAACGGTTCGTTTTAGCATTCTAAAGTTGGTGCTATTTATTTCCTAATGAAAAATTGCATAAAATTATTATTTATATAAGATTATTAAATATCGTGAATTTTTTTATGATTTTTGTTTTCGAAATTCATTAGAAAATTTGAGCATCTTTGGAACATTCGATCGCGTTGCGTTTAAAATCCACAGGATTCCAGTATTTACTGATCTTAGCCACTGACCAATTTTTTGAATCTCTCCATTTGTTCGTAAAATATCGATTCAAAAGTTCACTGACACATATACACACTAATATACCTGCATACATACATATACATACGCACACACACATGCATACACACATACATACACACGTGCATACATATATAGATACACACATACATGCGCACACATATATATACACATATGCACACACATACACACACAGATCACCTCAAAAAACGTCTAAATCGAGTCAGGGATCCTCGAAACGTTATTATCAGTCGCAAACTCGAATTCGAATTTTCGACCCCATCACAATACTTTCCCTATATATTATTACAGCATATAGGGAAAGTGAAAACGGCTGATTTATATTCAAAGATTTTCAGAAAGAGTAAATCGTTAACGTCGGAAACCTGGATTTTTTACTTCATCAATTTATATCTATTTTGTATTTGTATAGTTAAAGTTAATAAAAAAAAACCTTTGTCTCAACAAAACAAATTTAAATCCGCTCATGATTCATTGTCTAAGAAAATAAATTTAAAATAAAACAAAGCAATTCCAATTTCCGGAAATGACGGGCACTTTTATCACATAAATCCTCTATTAAGGAAAACATTGAAGTTTTAAGAGCGTCATATTTCATAAAGCAATTTTTAAATGGATATATGGCTTCGGATTTCTGTACTTTTGTCTTTACTTTCTCTGCAATATATATAGTAGGACTTTACATGATGAAATGCTTTTTTAACAGTGACAGAATAGCGCGAAATATGCTCGGTTTAGGGCAATGAATTTAAAAGTCCAAATTTCACGTTAACTGAAATTTGGCGCGTTTGGCAACTTTTCAATCCAACACGAATCATTTATTCTTATTCGCGTGCAAATTCCTCATCAAAATTCAATTCACATTTAATTAATATTCCGTTAAATAAATGATTATTGGCGAATTGTTGTAAAATAATCTTGCAAATCTATTACAAAATGCATATTATCTCGAAAATATAACAAACTAGATCCTCAAACACACTGCTAACAGATATTTTGAATAATATTGCTTATGGGAAGTGGATATAATTTATGATAATTGCCGCGAATTTTTAATTTTATGTAACATTTTGATAAATGTATTGTTAAGATGCATTCTCTGAAATCGTGAGTGTACTCCAAGGATACAAGAATGAGTCCAGAGTTCTGGATAACTAAAACGTTTATTTGAAAAGCACTAATAAACACAAACAGAAAAAATATATAGCAAAAGGCTCCAGATCACTAAAGAGCTGACAGATACAATAAAACAGCAATTAAATGCTCAGCTAATTTACTAAATAGCCGGTACTATTCTCAAGACACTGAAGTATTTCACATTTCAATTTAGGTCGTATCACGTCAACAATTCTTCAAATGGACAAACTCTCTAGAAAGAGATCGCATCTATAAGAATATTCGATATTTAGAGAAACATAATTTTAATAAAATTTAAATAAATTAAAGACGAAATCTTTAGATTTTGAAAGTCATTTAATAAACATCCTATAGACGTACATATAGATTAAAAGTCAGGGCGCTTTCGGGCATCACTGTACCCTTTCTCAGTGGCAATGCCACTGAGGAAGGATCTTTTACTAGAATCCCTTTTCTTACTCGCGCTCCGAAACGCTATCCTGTTTTTCATCAGGAACGCAGAAAAGTTAATTAGCTCAGTGATTGGTCTATCTAACCGAACCAACCAGAATGGTTAGTTGGGGACAAAGGGAAATAATAATTGAAATGTCATTTGGGCCTCACAATTGTCCTATGGAATATTACATATAGAGTGATAATTTATTTATCACTACTGAAATTTTCATAGAATTTTTCTAAAATTTTAGTGCTCACACACACACATAAAGACACAATCGTTCGGTTCGAATTCAGGGATGCTTTAAACGTGGTCGTCCATAGAAAACTCGATTCGAATTTTTTAATCCCATCATAATATTTCCCCTATACATTACACTATGTATTGAGAAAAATTAAAAATATGTTTTAAATTGGGTCAAACAAATTTAAGTACACCACTGTTGTCATTTAGTATTATTATATGTGAAATATCGTTAATTAAATGACATTAATTAAGTTAATTCGTTAAGTTAATTAAAATGGTTTTTAAACAATTAAATAACAGATCTTGTGACATATATGGTAAAGCTTATAATGCATTACTCACTAGAAACTGCAATTATAAAAATATATTTGCAATCGCACTTTTTAAGACGATTTTTGTGCGCTTTTAAACTCTTTTCATATGGCAACAGATGTAGAAATCCTTACTTGTGGAAATAAATGAAAGTATAAAAGTTGTTTTATACGATCATGCTTGAAATATCGTCAACATGGTATCAGGCACAAAATCTTGCGAAATTAGACGAAAAAAATTTAAACAACTGTAAAACCAAAATCAATCGAATTAAACCGAATAAAAAAAATAATTGTGACCGCATTGGAAATCGAATTAAAAATTAAATGTGATTGAATTGAAATTGAATTAAAATGTGAATATGACCGAATTAAAAAAATGAATGTGATCGAATTAAAACTGATTTAAAAATTGAAGGTACCGACACACAACTGCAAATAGCGTCCTTCATAAGATACAGTGATAAAGTTTATTATTGCAACGATTTTTGCTACAGCCTTTATTGCTGCAATCATGCACTACATTTCTAATATTGCGTCTCTCGGAGAGCTACGAATACATACACTTTCCCAATGCAGACATTGGTGTCATTTATTGATAACAGCACATCTGGGACAATACCAAATATTTCACAATTGTTAATACTTTTTACGTTTTATGTGATTTTTTTTATACATTTTTTTGATAAAAGGGCAAAATCTCGAGAACGGTTCTTAGTAGCATTCTATGTCAATCGTTTATAAAGTTTATATTAATCGTTTTTAATGAAAAAAAATTACATAAAAAATGATTACGTACTTTATTATTGATGCTTCTGGTTTTTTGATGATGTTTCGAAATTTCAATCAAAAATTTGGTTGGTCTTCGCGTGAATTTGATTGCGTGGAGAATCAATAGGCTTTCAGTATTCACTGATTGCAGTTTTTGTATCAAATTTCGTTCGAAACTATCCATTCATTCGTGAGATTTCGTTTGCACAGACACACATGCGCACATAGGCATCACCTCAAAAACGTCCGATTTGAGTTCAAGGATGTTTGAGATGTGCTCTTTTATCAAAAACTCAAATTCAAATTTTCGACTCCATTCATACATTATACTATGTATATATGAAAAGTAAAATTACATGTGATCAATTTGAAATTGAATTAGAAAACAATTCTGATTGAATTGATATCAAATTAATAGTTGTGGGCGAATTGAAATCGAATTAAAAAATAAATGTGATCTATTTAAAATTGAATTAAAAAATAAATATGATCGAATTGGTGTCAAAATAATAATTGTGGTCGAATTGAAATTGAATTAAAATTGTGGTCGATTTAAAATTGAATTAAGAATAAATAAAATTGAATTGATGTCAGATTAATAATTGAAATCGAATTAAAAAATAAAAGTGATCTATTTAAAATTGAATTAAAAAATAAATATGACTGAATTGATATCAAAATGATAATTATGGTCGAATTGAAATCGAATTAAAAAAATAAATGTGATCGATTTGAAATTGAATTAAAAAATAAATATGATCGAATTGGTATCAAAGTAATAATTGTGGTCGAATTGTAATTGAATTAAAATTGTGGTCGATTTAAAATTGAATTAAAAAATAAATAAAATTGAATTGATATCAAATTAATAATTGTAGTCGAATTGAAATCGAATTAAAAAATAAATGTGATCGATTTGAAATTGGATTAAAAAAATGAAGGTACTGCACACATCTGCATATAGATACATCATTAGATACATCCTTCATTAGATATAGTGATAAAATTTATTACCACAATGATTCTAGCTACAAACTTTATTGTTACAATCGTGCAAAACCATATCTCAGAGAGTTACGACCGCATACATATTTTAATGAAGAAATTGATAATATTTGTACATAACAACTTCCGGAGCAATACTAGCATCCATGGCCTCAGCGGGATTCGAACCCACTTGCCGCATCTCGTAGATGCCGCGATCTTTAATATATTATTCGGTTAGTAATTTTTACTCGCAGATTTTTCCAGAAAATATCTTTTAAAACAACACAAAAATTAAAATTGAAAATGTCTAGATTATTTGTTTTAAGACTTCATTTATATAGAAACAAATTAAGCACTAATCCATGTTGCTCATTTTTATAGGGTTAAATACGTTTGAAATATTTTGTTATTCTTCGAAGACATTTAAATCGAATCTAAATTTTCATAAATAGACAGTTAAGAAATTCTTCAGCAAATCATTAATCAGGGACTGAAAATGCATTATTACAAAATGCTTAAATGCCGTTTAAAAGATAATGTCATTTTAATGATTTTTCCGATAAATCTTATAAGAAAATGAATTGATAAAAGAGGCTCATCCAGTGAACATCAGAAAATAAATGCCAATGTAAGGTTTAAAACATTATTCATTTTTTTAAAAAAACGATAATGATAAACATTTGTATATTTTAAGCTATCTATTATAACATAAATCTTTTAAAAATTTGAGACTAGCTGATATTATTTTTTATGTTTTATTTTATTTTATATGTTATATCTGTATGACAAGGTGTACCAGATTGTGAAAAATATTTCCTTATATTTCTTCGCCTTTATTACTTGCTCTTCAATTACTTGCGCTTTAAGTCCCCTGGCTTATTACAAGCTTATCACTTACACTTTAAGTCCCCTGGCTTATTATAAGCTTGTCACTTACACTTCAAGTCCCCGCCCTCACCCTGACTACACAAATATTTTGTTGAATATTATACCACATACGTACTACTGGTGGTACTTAAGAAGATGACTGATTATATTTGGATAATTCGTGCAACACTCAAAGGTGAATTTAACACTGAAAGGCGATACAATATCAAACATAAGAAATCATTGTTTCCAATTGATAAATATTTTAAATTGCACTTACCAAAAAATTTATTAAAAGAAAATTAGATGAGAAATCAATATTCTTCACATAAAGTAACGTTTGCCGCCTGCCTTTTTTCTGAAAATAAAAAGCGACTCATTGACATTTCATGTGACAGAACTTTAATAAATGATTTTAAAAGCAAATCATTTAAAAGCAATTTAAAGGATTTTTATAGCAACTCTTTAATCAACTTCCGGAATAAACAAAAGAAAGATTTTAAAAACATTTTTAGAAAGAGTAATTATATTTTTTATTCATTTTGATCGACGTACTTATGTAAAGCAGGATTTTCTTATTGTTGTATTTAAGGAAACAACAAATATATAATGAAACTTGACTTCGAGCCAAATTTACATTTAAATTAAGTAAAATAAAACCTTATGTATAGAAACTACTTCGTGTCAAACGAACACAAGTGTCATATTAAATCATTTTGTTTATCATAATATTAATCAATAATCATATTATTTGTTAATCATATTATTAATCGCAATTGCTAATATTTATTATTCTGTTCATCTTTACTTTGCCAGCAATACATAGTAATGTACAGAAAAAGTATTAGAATTATGTCGAAAATTATAACTCAAATTTTCGAAACATCTACACACTTTGGTATTTCTAGAACACGAAATAACTAATTTTAGTAATGGCGTATGTGTGTATGCGTTTATGTATGTATCTGTATATGTGTTTGCCTGTACAATGTATGTATCCATTCTAACTGAAAAACTAATTGATCGAATTTCATAAAATTTGGTAAGTCACTTGTGGGCTATTCTGATGCTGATTAGATTTTGGTACGATTCGGGAAAAATAATCTGTATTTTTTTTTTTTTTTTTTTTGCGAAATAACCCTCAAAAATCGAATGTATCCATTCTACTTCAAAAACTAATTGACCAAATTTCATAAAATTCGGTAGATAAATCCCATGTGGGTTACTCTAGTGCTGATTAGATTTTTGTGCTATTCAGGAATAAAGAATCTGCGTTGTTTTTTCAAAATGGGCCGTAAATCTGAAATATCCGATTTAAAATAAAATACTACATATGCTTAAAAATGCATCAATTAAATGTTTATTTTAAACGTAATGATTGGCGACAAAGGGAATAATGTCAGCCCCAATACTTTAAGACGGGCCATTCTCGATATTTATATTTTATTTTTGAGGAACTGAAGACGTTCATTACTGTAGTTAAAAAACTATATAATGAAATTTCTTGAATCTTTGTAGTTAAGTCCTTTGATGATTATCCTGATGCTGATTAGATTTTGATATGATTCGAAAAAATATGATCAATTCTTTTATGCGAAATGGCCACAAAGATAGTGAAAATCTAAGATAAATGACTAAAATTGTTGAAATACATTAATAAGTACTTGTTCTTCAAGTACATTTTGACAACTAAGCGAATAAGACCGGCGCCATGACTGTAGGATGAACCCTTCTCGAGATATTTCAGTTTTTAGGAATTTTGAGGCCCTGAAAAATTTAAAGCAGAATGAAACGAAAATTCAATAAACAGGCAAATTGGATATAATATCTGAAAAGTAGCTATGTTATTTTCTGTAATTAAACTCCATTTAATGCATAATCTCTCTATATTAAGAAAAGTAGCTGACGTCGTCGCCGCCGCCGCCGCCGCCGCCGCCGCCGCTGTTTGGCAAATATGGAGTTTCTAACGTTTCTCTGCGATGTACTGCGAATTACATAACATATAACAATATGAATGTCAATACATTTGTAGAGAAATATTGGGGGAACTGGTATAAACCGTTTCACGATTTAAGATTTAGTTTAGGAAGTATTTAATGTCAAAGTCAAAGGAAGAGTTTTTGAGCTGCAAGTTCGCGTCCTGGACAGACTGGCAATAGGAAGATATCCAATTTTTGTTGACATGTACGTACCTTCACAGTTGAATTTTTGCAGGACGGAGCCTTTGTTAAAATTTCGATTTAGTTAATATTTATTCAATTTTTTATGATGCACTTCTTAAGCGAAAATTTTCCTTCTCCTCAGGCTAAGGTTTAATTGATGGAGACGATTGTTAGCTTCTTTCTGATTGGTTTCTGGCAGAAACGTTACAAAATGGACGAGAACTGAGTTATTGAAGCATTAAAAACTTTAAAAGTATAGATATATATTTCTAAACATGACTACAACGTTAGTAGTGCACTTTAGTATTGCAAAATGTGAAATGGACAAACAAACAGAGTGTTTCGCAACCATTGCTGTCATGAACATCAGGATTTCATTGTTATATTGCACAACAATAAAATGTTTTATTGTTGTAAATATCTATATACTGAAAGCGTAACACTTATTATGAAACTGTATTACGAACAAGCAACAAAACCTGCAGTTATGAAATTTTGCCGTTTCTTCCTAATACAGTAAGCTATCGTTCATATTGGCTCAGCGAGCGCCAGGATGTAGAAGACAAAGCCTCTCAATTCACGAAGCGATCGATATTCGGAGATGGCGAGCGTAGAGATTTGAGGGCTGAGCTTGGTGATATTGTTCGCAAAGCGTCATTGTGACATTAATGTGACATTGATGAGCGTCAGCTAATAATAAGACGAAGCCCCTACGGGGACATCATGCCTGCGGCGAGCTGTGATTAATGAGTGGTAGTCAATGGAGGGCGGTATCCAGGGGTTTCGCGAGCTTCAGTGAGCATGGGACATGTAGGCGATCGTGTGCCCAGTCTGCACTGAAATAGTTCACGAAGCGTAGTTCTAGGAATGGTGAATGTCAATTTTAAAGGAACAGCAAAATCTACAGTTATGAAATTTTGCTGTTTCTTCTTAATACAGTAAGCTATCGTTCTTAATAACAGGCGGCACGTAAGGATTCGTGATGCAGGCTCAGCGAGCGCCAGAAAGTAGAAGACGAAGCCTCCCAACTCACGAAGTGCTATTCGGAGTTGAGGAGAATAGCGATTTGGAAACTGAGCTGGGTGACATTGTTCGCGAAGTTAAGGGAAATGGTGAGCGTCAGCTAATAATAAAATGAAGCCCCCAAGAGGACATCACGCTTGTGGTGAGATACGATTAATGAGTGACAGTCAATGAAGGGCGAAGTCCCCGGATTTTGCGAGCTTTAGCGAGCATGGGACGCATTCGTCGTCCGAATTGAAAGAACTCGTGAAGCAAGATCTGGAGCTCGTAAATGTAAATTAAGAAGGGAAGGTCCCCCCTCCCAACGGATGTATTACACCGGCGTAGCAGGCTGCAAGAAAATACGCGAAATGCTGCTTAGCAAGCGTTAGCGAGTAGGAAGCAAAGCCTCCCGACTCAGGAATCCAGCTACGGAGGTGAATAAGGGGCAGCCAATGGAGAGCGGAGCCCCGGGGATCTGCGAGCTTCAGTGAGTGTCGCGATTAGGAGGCGAAACCTCCCGACTCGGGAATTAAGTTACGGCGTTAATGAGCTGTAGCTAATGGAGGGCGGAGCTCCGGGAGAGAGCATGGGACACGTAGGCGGTCATATGTACTGTCCAGATTGGAAGAGGTAGCGAAGCGAGTTGTAGGACTGGTGAATGTCAGTTAACAAGGACGGCACGCATTTGCCTATTACGCCTACGTAGCAGGCGGCGCGAAAGTACTCGCAAAGCAAGCGTCAGCGAGTAGGTGGCGAAACCTACCGATTCGCCAAGCTAGTTACGTGGATTTGTGAGCAGGGGCGGAGCCCCCTAATGAAATAAATATAACAAAATAAATTTTATTCTGTAGGGAAGTTCATGTGCTGTGCACATCAGATTATCATTATTAGAAACAAAATAACAATATGCAATAATAATTTAAATAAGTGTACAGTATCGACTTCCTATTATTATTGTTTCTAATTAGAATATTAAATAAATGATTCCAACAAAGCAGTATGAATTACCACAGGAATTAAATTTAATTTTCAATTGAATTATTGCTAACTTGCCGCCAAATTTGTCACTAAATTCTTCAAATTATTTTCTAAGTTCTCTAAATTTGTTTCCGTATGGCAATGTGACAGACAGGTGGACAGAGGTATTTTCTTTTCTTGCATATATTTAGTGAAATATTCTTCAGTTTTCATTTTCAAATAACCAATGTTTCGGACATGATCGCAAAATTTCCTTTAGACTCCTAATGAAACAAAACTAATTTCTGCTTGAAACTGTTTTCTAAATGCCAGAAATAATTTCGTTCCGTACCAAACTCTGAATTCATCCCCAAGATGAATAGTCAACGAAAGATATTGTCTTTTTTTATATCATTCAAATTGAAAAGCCTGTGTCGTGCGAAAGATACGTCCATACTCCAGATATTATATATTTTTAGGATATATCAAGTAGTGTTAAAATGAGTAGGCAAGTTTGCTTTTCATATTTAAAAATCTAATATGGACAGCACATTACTTTATCTACAGACTTAAATTCATTTTCTCGTTATTTCAGAAATAATTCATTAAATTGGCTTTAATTGTGCTAAATAACACGCCTAATTATTTAAAATGACACTGAATTTTCACTTTTAATTCAATTTTCGTTTTCGTTTGGTAATTGAACGTATCTTCAAAGGCGGCGTAACAAAAGTGTAAAAACTAAAATATCTCGAGAACGGTTAGTCCTAGAGTAATAAGATTGATCTCTTTTTATCGTCAAAAGTTACGTATAAAGCAAGCATTTAATTGATACATTTAAGCACAAGTAGTGTCTTATTTTAGATTTTATCTATTTTTGTGGGCCATTCCGTAGAAAATGCAGGATCTTTTTTTCTGAATCGTACTAAAATCTAATCAGGACCAGAATGACATACAAGTGACTTATCTACCAAATTTTGGGAAATTTGGTCAATTAGTATTTTAGTTAGAGTAGGTTATGCAACTTTTGCGGACCATTTCGCAAAATTAAAAGAGGTTCTTTTATCCCGAAACGTACCAAAATGTAAACAGCACCAGAGTCACCCACAAGTGACTTACCTGCCAAGTTTTATAAATTTAGTCAGTTAGTTTTTCACTTAAAGTGGATACATACATTGCACAGATTGACACACGCAGGCGTCACGCTAAAAATTTTTTTTTCATGTTCTATAGATCTCAAAACGTGTAGATCCGTCGAAAACTCGAGTTGCGATTTTCGGCATGATTCCAATACTTTCCCTATACGTTACCATGTATTGCATGGATAGTAGAAATACGACAACAACATAGTTGAAGTCATGTCCATATAGCAAACAGACTTAACTTATACAGTAAAACTTTAACTTATACCGTCAAATAAATATCCCGTAATTGACTGGGGACATTTTATTTAACTTGTAGATAAAATTAAATTAATTATTCGATTTAATTAACCGTTTGCGTTTTCTTATTAATTGCAACATTCTCCATTTGATGTAAAGGTTTTTCACTAATGCCCCAACTGATGGTGCAATGAATTGTTTGGAATAGACGTGGCATGAATTTCGTTATTCAGATATCTAAATTATAGAAATGTTAACGTTGACCAAATTATGTATTGAACAAGCGTCTTTTCAATGGTGTATTTTATAAACAATCTGAAGGTCTAGGTATGGGTAATCATCTCTCTCCTATTTTATGTGATATGCACTATTTTGAAAATCTTTATTTGTAAAATTTCAAATGTTGGTTCAAATATGTAGATGATACTTTAATGTTGATTAATAACTATTACATTCTTCTTAATCTGATTAATTTGTATAATTCCATTAATTCTTGCATGCAGTTTACTCGTCAAGACGAATGTAATAATAAATTATCTTTTTTTATGTTCTTGTTATAAAAATGGTTCTACATTCTCAAATACTGTTTCTTGCAAACAATTTTCTATGTCTCCCCATTCGCGTTCCATTCATCCTATTCAGTAAACACTTCCAATCTTTATGCTTTTATTTATGGCGCCTAGCGTTCGAATTCTCAATCACTGCATTGTGAAATTGACTATCTTTAAATACTTGTCTTTTTCTAGAGGCTATAAATCCCTTCATTATTGATAGCCGTTGCACAAATTCAAAAAACTAAAATCGGGTTCTAGCTGTCTGCTGCAAAAGTTGTGTCCTCGTAATTATATAACTTTACCTTTTTCGTATCTCTATTCCCGGATACCTTCGGGTAGGGCAATGGTTCTTAAAAATTACCTATTTATCTCTTCCATTAGCTATAAAGATGACAATATTCTTTCTCGTTTGAATTTTAAGTGCATATTAACACCTCTCAGCAAAATGCTTTCTCTTCATCTATGAATCCATTGAATTGTTAATATGTTCTCTTCACCTAAGAATTCATTGAATCGTTAGGGCGTTCGTTCTCTTCACTTAAGGATTCATGGAATCGTTAGGGTGTTCTCTTCACTTAAGGATTCATAGCCTCGTTAGGGTGTTCTCTTCACTTAATGGTCCATTCCCGCCTTGAATCGTTAGGGCGTTTAGCACATTCCCTGCAACTGTCATCATAGTTGTGTTGTTCCAAAAAAAAAAATCTGATGTGGGCAGCACATGAGTTTCCTTATATAATGTAATGAATGTACTTTTACAGTAAAAAAATAGGTTTTTCTTATAGTAGATACTAATATTCTTTTCAAGATATTGAATTTTCGACAATTAGTCGTCATTTTCATTGATTTAGCGTCATTTTTATCCATTTGGCGAAATTTTCGTTAATTTGACAACATTTCAAAATGTCGCCAAATTGACGACATTCCGCTAATTTCGTCGCCAAAATCTCGCCAAGCGTTATGGACGAAGAAATAAGTTATTCTTACAGCAGATAAATGACTATTGGCGTTTAAATACAAAAGTATTACTCAAAGTATCTTTTTTCATGAATGGAACGAGCTAGATACACGAGAATGATGTCACCCAATTTATCGCATGATATTACATATGAAAAGTGAACATATTTCTCAATAGAAAGTATTTTTTTTCTATTTTATATGACTTTTTGATAATTTTTTTTTAAAATGTGCAATATCTCGAGAACGGTTCATGTTAGCGTTATAAAATTTATGTCAATCGTTTTTTAATGAAAAATTACATAAGAAATGTCTATTTGCGTAACTTTATTAGTGGTTTTTTTTTGGCGATTTTTTCAAAATTTCATTCGAAAATTTAAGGGGATTCGATTGAGTATAAAAACAATAGGCTTCCAGTGTTTACGGATTGTGATTTTTGTACCAAATGTGGTTCGAATCGGTCCATTTGTTCGTCAGTTATCGTCTCCACAGACTCACTGACATACACACACAGACATCACTTCAAAAATGTTTGATTCGTGATCAGGGATGCTTGAAACGTGCTCTCCCGTCGAAAACTCGAATTCGAATTTTCGACCCCGTCACAATACTTTCCTTATACATTATGTATATAAGGAAAGTAATAACTCTTATATTTTGTAATAATGATCACATTAATTAAGTTTCTAAAGAAGAAGTATCCAAATCTTCAATTTCTGATAATTCTTGGAACTTTAATCATGTTTTCACTTTTTCGAAACCCAAGTTCATTTTTAAATCTATTTCAATTTTTAAATTGGACGTCCTTGAAAGTTTCTCTATTATTTCTCAATCAATATTTCTCAATCAAACTCCCTGGTTAAAGATCGTTGTCCTTTCTTCATTTTTGTTTGGAAATTTCTGGTATAATTTTCCGTTTCGATCAGCTTCCTTAACATTTTTCGGTTATTTGTTTTCCTTTTTCCGGATTTTATTTATTTCTCTGAACATTCTATTTGATAAATTTAACTCATATAACCTCCAGAACTAGTTCGTTCTTCATATTTGTTTTTTACTTCTATTTCCCCTTTCTGAAAGTGTTTTGTAGTAATCTTCAATTAATTCTCATTTTCTGTATTTTTTACAACTGGTTTAAACTCTCTCTCCTTTATCATTTCAGTAAATTCACTTATTATTTAGTTGTGTCTATGCTATGCTATCCGTTCTCTTACCGTCTTGAGGTTTATCCGTTCATTCTTTATTTTGTGCTATCCTGTCCCTTCTTTTGAGACCGATCATTATTTGTATTCTGCCTCTCGTTATCCTGCCTCTTCACTTTTATCTGTTTCAATTCACCTGGCAGTGATGCGAAATTTTTCCTACATTCAGTTTTTCTATTCGATCCGTTCGTTCTCTTGCCGTCTTGGTATAGTTCCGTTCATTCTTTATTTTTTGCTATCCTTTCATTTCTCCCTCGACTAATAATTCTTTGTATTCTGCCTCTCGTTTTACTACCCTCTTACTTTTATCTGTTTTATTTCTTTTCGCAATGATGTAAACTTTCTCCTATCTTCAATCACGTGTGCTAGTGCTATTCTACCGCAAATGCCTAAATTGCTTGAATAAGTGATGTTGTGCTATTTGATTGTCCTAAATAAGGAGGCTGTTTTTATGTCTTCGAATCCGGTTGACCCTTACGTTTTTTGCATGATGTATTGGTATGAAGATTTTATATTAATTTGAATTTTCTCACCAGCAATTTTTGAGCTATTTTTATTACCATTATGGCCTCATACACTACGAATTCAATTTTCTTTCAATTTGAAGCCTTTTAATTACTATGCCTAACTTTGTCGTTCGTCAAAATTGCAAAACATAACAAACTCTCTTGTTTATTATGCAGTTGTTAGTTATACTGTTAAAAATGCGTGAAACTTAATATATTTTGATACCGACAACGTAATTCTAACGGTATATAACTGCTGAACAAAAATGTTCAGCAGTTAAATCTAGAGTATTTTTGTCTGTATTAACTCTCATTTTTACTTTCCTTATATACACAATGTATAAGGAAAGTATTGTGACGGGATCGAAAATTCGAATTCGAGTTTTCGACGAAAGAGCACGTTTCAAGCATCTCTGATCAGGAATCGAACATTTTTGAAGTGATGTGTGTGTGTGTGTGTGTGTGAGAGTGAGTCTGTGGAGATGACATCTCATGAACGAATGGAGCTATTCGAACGAAATTTGGTACAAAAATCGCAATCCGTGAATACTGGAAGCCAATTGTTTTTAAACGCAATCAAATGTTCAGAACCACCTAAATTTTCGGATGAAATTTTGAAAAGATCATCAAAAAAATCAAAACCTTTAATAAAGTTACGCAAATAGACATTTCTTATGTAATTTTTCCTTACGAAACTATTGACGTAAACTGTAGAACGCTGGCATGAACGTGTTTTCGAGATATTGCACATTTTTCAAATAAATTTATCAAAAAATCCCATAAATTAAAAAAATATATATTAACCGTTGAGAAACATGTTCACTTTTCATATGTAATATCATGCGATAAATTGGGTGACACCATTTTCGTGGATCTAGCTCGTTCCATTCATGAGAAAAGGTACTTTGAATAATACTTTTTTATTTGAAAGCCAATAGTCATTTATCTGCTATAAGAATAACTTATTTCTCCGTCCATAACACTTGGCGAGATTTTGGCGACGAATTGGGTGAAATTTCGCCAACTTGGCGACTTTTTAAATGTTACCAAATTAACGAAAATCTCACCAAATGGATAACAATGCTGCTAAATCAATGTAAATTACGACTAATTGACAAAAAGTCAATATCTTGGAAAGAATATAAGTATCTACTATAAGAATAACCTATTTCTTTTTTTTTCTGTAAAAGTAGTAAATTTTTTGCATTATATAAGGAAAGTCATGTGCTGCCCACATCAGATTTTTTCACACAGTCCTCGGTTAAAAACGCATCAAGTCAATAAATAAACAGGCGATAAATAAGTTATTTAAACTCATCAAATTTTGGTGTGATTTCAAAAAGTTTCCCATTCATATTGCATTTCGTACAATAAAACTGAGATGAACATACATTAAGAGACTGAGATGAACATACATTAACAGACTGAGATGAACATAACTATATTACAGGCATGAACATAACGACACAATTATTTCGAATTAATGATTAAGTGCATGCCAGCATTATATTTTATATTGTAAGCATCGAATGGTAAAAAGTTAAAACACATATTCTCTAACGTTCATCTTCAACCATGTATACATCTTTTAACGTGAAGAAAAAGAACTGCACTTAAAGCTTGCTACATTTTCATGAAAATCTCCCAGTTTTTTATACCCTTCTTTATATGACAGGATATATTAATAAATAAGATAGATTAATCTATTTTTCATCACCAAGAAATATCCTCATTTTCACATTAGCAAAACCCCCGGGGTTTCATTAGGGAGGGAATGGAGAAAACGATAGACTTGGAAACTGCTTTACTAGTAATATTTTTATTTTCTCATGCTATGTAATATAGTAAAGAGGAAGTATTTCCTCACGAAAATTTTCGAATTCAAGATTTTGATGCCAATTTCGAGAAACTTCACTGAATACTTTTAGACTATTTTTTGATTGATGTCCGTCTGTCTGTATGTCAGTGGTCGATTTCTTGTGCACAAAATAGCGGCCATAAATATTAATGGATTTCCACAAAACTTTGTATCCGGTGGATTTGTTATTGAAAAATCTAGAACTAGATAGAATTATTTTAAATTCGATCAAAACACCGAAATTTATTCGAAATTTTATATTTTTAGCATATAAGCATGGGACAAAATTTGACATAATCATGCATAAAAAGGGTTACTTATAGATCAGTGATCAATAGTCTTAATAGTTACAATCATTGCTGCAAAAAATAGCCGATATACAATTTTTTTTGGCTCTTGACGTTATTAGCTACCTCGTTGGGGGGGGAGGTATTCCCTCCCCCGAGGGTGCATGTTGTGGAGTATAGTATCAATCCAAGTATTCTTTCAAGTCCTTTAAATTGAAGGGTAACACACTGTAATTGTAGTCATTTGGAGAAACGATACCGATTTTTCTAATATATTTTTTAATGTTTCTTTCAAATATTTTCTCCAAATTTGGAGAAAAAGAAGTTACTTAAAAATGGATTCCAATATGAGAATATCGAACTGAGATCCAATCTAATTAAATTCAGCAGGTATGCAATGGTGACTTCTTTATGAAGTAATACTTAGATAATTTGCTACGCTTTCCTTTTCGTTCATAATGGACATTCGTGAGATTATTTAAATATATAATACTTTTGAGATAAATGTTGTTGTGAATACCTGAAATGTCTTCTCCCGAGTTAAAAACGACATTTATAGAACACCATTATTATTGTTTAAAAACCCGAATTGTTTGACTTGACGGCAATTTTGGGAACTTTCCAGCAAATTTTTTAAATATCGCCAACTTGGCCGTTAACGACCGAAATACACTTTATGTTGAATAGGTCATTTGTATGTGTATATTTTAAATACTTGTACTTTCCCTATACATATATAGTAGGAGAGGGCGTGACTGGTTGTCACACGCTCTTTTTCTCCGTCGATAGATGACGCATACAGTTCACAATTCAACAGTTTGTGCGTCTAGGAAGTGGAGCACTATCACGTGGGATTCATCTTCTTCGGAAACTCGAGTGTAATTTACGGATATTTTTTTCAGAATTTTACAAAGGTGAGAATTTTTTTTTTTTTGCTTCCGTTTTTATTAATACTTTACAAAATAGTTGAAAAGTGTTTATGACTTTGTTCATTCTGTCTGTCTGTCCATTTGTACGATAACTGTTTTAAAAATTATTTTATCAAAATGAAATTTTAGTATGTTGTTCAAGTAATCTGTGGAACCTATGGGAATATAAATGAATAATATCACCTAATTAGTTTTGGATAGAACCTGGATTGAAAAAATGAAATACACTGAACCCTATGGGACCTAATTTTTCAAACATTTTTTTACGCGAATTGTGGCGTCGGTTTTGTGAAACCACAGACAAGATACAAATTGGAATTTTTAACACATTTATTAAATCAGAAAATAACAGGCCAGTGATCAATATAGTGAAAAAGTACATTCAAAACAATTAGCAATAACACAAGAATCGCTCTCGATAAGGTGACAATTAAGAACACCCCTGGAGGAAGAGCAGAGAGAGCACATATGTACAATTTTTGACATATAATAAACAGAAATATCCTTCATAATATATTTGAATCCTATGTGACATTTTAGTGTGACAACTTCATTAAGACAGGTATCAATAATACAAATTTCAGACCGGATTGGTATTAATATTCCATCTACTTAGAGGAAGAATTAATATACATAAAAGTTTACCTTCTTCTCTTTTACATAAAAATTTCTGCGATTAAGTAAGATCTGGATGGACATTCGGACACTCAAATGTAACAGTTCTCTAGGAACACAATCGGGAGTTTATATGTATAACACCACTCTGAAGAATCGGAAAATCTTGGCTGGACACAAGGAAACCTTCCACTCACCAGGAATGATGAGAACAGAACTTCTCGGCAAAACAGGTACTCGTAATGTAACAGGAGCAATCGCAATACAGCCAGAATACTTATTGGCGGCGTCCAAGAACCAACGGGTAACGGAACCAGAAGAATTTTTCCCATGACTCGACGATAATTCGTTTTGGAACTCAAAAACGCTGGAAGAAAGGTCAGGCATAACACTCGCTACAAATTTAGCTTCGTTGCGGCTTTATTAACATTTCGAGGCAAACCATATAAGGATTCCTTATTATACCAGAACACGTCAGTTCTTCAAAACCCGACTGTTACATTTCCACAAGAACAATGCTGGTCATATCCTTATCTGAGCCACAAAAGCCCCAAACTATTATTTCTTTTTCATTACATTATAAATCCAAACCTGCATATTATCAAATCACATACAAAATCGTTCCATTCTGAAATTCGCGATCCAACGCGAAAATCCAACACACACACACACCTAGTTCTTACCTCTACACTCTCTCTATAACAAAATTCAAAACTGCCGCGCTTGCGCAAAACCGGCAAACCCAAACCTAGCGACTGAGAAGCGAAAATACAGAATTATTTTACTTATATTATTCTGGAACATAAACAATTTCGAAATTTGAAAGTTCGCTTCCCTCAAACGTTAATGGAGTGAAAAACATATCGAAAAGATATTTATATGGCAAAATTAATACTTTCTCTCACACAGAAATAAAACAATCCTTTAATTTAAACACAATTACGGCACATTGGTGTGAAAGCCTTATCACAGAATTTAAAGTTCACAAATTGCTTCGAAAGTTTTAGGAAATATTCAAATTATCCCATGAAATATATAAAAAATTTCAGAAAAATATATGTAGTAGTTTTTAAATAAAAATTAAAATAATAATTACACCCATTATATAATTACACCCATTATATGCACCGGTCGTCCAAATAGTTGCTCTTAGTCCTCTGGACGAGTCGGACGGTCTGGGTCTTCAACCCATTATATGCAGAGATCGTGTGACCATTATATGAAGAGATCACGTGACCCACTTCAAAATAAAATATGGCATCCATCATGTGTCAAAATCGTGATTTTTAAAGTTCTTTTTAACTTATTTTTAGTGTTGTGTCCGTCCTAAATCCGCTTTAATTTTGCTTTATTTCTGTTCATCAATGTTCTGAAACAACGCAATTACAATATATTTGAGTTTAACTGTTCTTCAAACTTTGATTATTTCTACAACGTAGCCTAATTTTTACGGAGATTGTAAAGATATCAAGCTGGAAAATGAGTTGTATAAGAATTGCTGAATTTCTTTAACACAAAATTATTTAGCGTTGGAGTCTGCAATATAGTTGATATGAATGAAATAGTCATTGATTTTACAAAGAGAATAGACGATTTTATAACAGACTTTCTCGATGAAATTTTAAGCACAGAGTTAAATTACTTTTACCTCCATGGTTTTAAGTTTTTAAATGAAATAAATTATTGTAGTATTGTGATGAATGAAAGGAATAGAATAAAAGTTTATGAATGAAATTTTTACTGCTTTATCATAGAGAGCCAGACGTTAAATTTCAATGACGTCATTTGAATAAAGTTCATATTTTTTCGATAAAGTTTTTAAATATAATAAATTATTGTAATATTGTGATAATTTTAAAAATACCACTGCTGAATGTATCGCATTTTAGAGATGTGTAAATAAATTTGCATTGCAGTTGGAAAGTGTTTCATAATCAATGCTTTATGCATATTTGGTCTTTCTTGGTTTATATCATCAAGATGCTTTTATTGACAAATGTGGTCAAATATTTTTATTATGGAATGATAAATCGGATATTTTTTAGCGCTATCGCGATATTGTTATGAACAAAATGTAGGTTATTAGGCTTAAATATTTCGTTTACGGATATTGAGGCTAGTTATTCCAAAAGGGGTGAGGCAAATTGTTACATGTGACAACTTGCCCCTTAGATGTTATGCCTGTTATAGACTATTTTGTATTTCGTTGATTATCTATATAAATAAAATTGAAAATCTGTCTGTCTGTCTGTCTGTCTGTCTGTTTCAACATCACGGGAGAACGGCTGAACCGAATTTGATGAAATTTTGTGAATAGCCTAGAAATAGCCCCACTTAAAATTTAGTCCATGTTTTGAGTTTCTACGACCAGTGATTCTCGAGATATTAGTAAAAAACGAAATTTTCGTCTGTCTCATCATCACGGGAAAACGGATAAACCGAATTTAATGAAATTTTGTGGACAGCCTTAAAATATCCCCCCATAAATTTTGTCCAAGTTTCGAGTTTCTAAGACCAGGGGTTGTTGAGATATTAATGAAAAACGGAACTTTTTCCTAGGAGTTCTGCTCTCCAACTCCGTGGTTTATCCAAACGGAAAGGATGAAAATCGTTTGTTTAGAACGTCGAAATGAAATAAAACTTTATTTCTGAGTTTGGTGCAGGATTTTTGCATTAATTAGTCACTTTCGGAAAACATGAATTGTTTGAAACATGAATTTAAATGGAAAAATCTACCTCCATGGTTTAACTTTCACAATTTTTACTCAACGATGAAAAGTATAAAGAAATCAAAATGGCTATTTAATTTCACATTTTATGAGGAAGATTCTATCTTATATCATGTTGCTCGGCAACGGAATGAAATTAAATGTGTTGTTAATATTTATTATTATTTTTTCGATTTGTATAATAAATAAATGGATGAAATAAATGGTTTTCATTTAGTATATATAAACGGGATAAGGACGTTTAATTCTTCAGATCTGCAAATTCAGAGCTACAAATTAATTTCTCAGAATATCGCTAACTTGGCAACTTTTCTTAAACGTTGCCAAATTGACGGAAATGTCGCCAAATTGATATAAACGACGCAAATCAATGAAATTAAATTTGTTTTTTCAGAAGAGAGTACTGAAACGATGTTTAGGCATTTGTCGGCCAGTCCATCCATCCTACTTAGTAACACATTTGGCGAATTTTTAAAATGTCACCAAATTGATAAAAATGTTTGTAAATCCATTAAAATATCACGAAATTGACAAAATTGAATAATATATGAAATTAATTGTGTTTTGTTAGGGGAGAGTATTGCTATGATGTTTCGTCAATTTGTCGCAAAATGGGACTGTCAGTTCTACAGTCCAAATTGATAAATACCAAATTGATAAAAATATTTGTAAATCCATAAAAATATCATGAAGTTGATAAAATAGCGCTTAATAAATGAAATTATTTGTGCTAGGGGATAGTATTGTGATGATGTTTCGTCAATTGGCTATTTAATTTCGCATTTTATGACGAAGATTCTATCTTATATCATGTTGCACGGCAACGGAATGAAATGAAATGTGTTGTTAATATTTATTATTATTTTTTCTATTTGAATAATAAATAAATGGATGTAAATATTTATTTTTTAAATGAACGGTTTGATTGTTCTTTTAATTATATAAATTGCGGACTGTGTACATCACTTTCATTTATTTTAGCAAAGAGGTTTCAAGCTCATTGTGTTTAGCTAATAAAATCATATATTGTATTTACCCAATAAATTTATTTAGCCGATTGTTGAAGCAGAAAAAGAGTAGAACGGGTGTATCTTATAATACAATTTTAGTATCTTCATTTAGTATATACAAACGGGATCGGGATATTTTATTCTTCAAATCTGCAAACTCAGAGCTACGAATTTAGCGGGATATCTCTAAATAACTTGGTAACTTTTCTTAAACTTTACCAAATTAGCAGAAATGTCTCCAAATTTATAAAAATGACGCAAATCAATGATTTGCTTTTTAGAATAGAGTACTGAAATGATGTTTCGGTAACATTTGTCGGTCAGTCCCTTCATCCTACTTAGTAACATATTTAACGAATTTTTTTAATATCACCAAATTGATAAAAATAATTGTCAATCCATAAAAATATCATAGAATTGATAACAATCGCGATTAATAAATGAAATTAATTGTGTTTTGCTAGGGGATAGTATTGTGATGATGTTTCGTCAATTTGTCGCAAAATGGGACTATCAGTTCTACAATCCCACTTGGCGATAAATTTGGCGATTTTTTAAGTTATCGCTAAATTGACTAAAATGTCGCCAAACCTTCCACGGAGATCGCTTTATTCAGACGATATAATTTCCATCAATTTATTTGAAGCAAATGATATTATGTCGCTTAGCAACGGATCCAATGTGTTATGAGGCATACGATTTTATATTAAATCTTTTCCGATTTTAATAATACAGATATGTATATAAAATAAATTTCATTGACATAGCATTTTTGACTGGATAATATCAATTACGGTCTTCAGGTTTAAACATTATTAGTATATTGATATTTTCGGGGACTGTTGATTCAGGGATTATTGATATTTTCAAGTTATTATGACGAAAATTGTTGAAACTGATATATAGTACGTTGTACGAGTAATCTTCTACAAATGCAAGGATATATCTTCTAATCTACGAGAATATAAGTGGTACAGGCATATTGGCATATATTTTGATATATATATTGGCATATATTGGAATCAATTACGACCTTCTGGTATGAAGATTACGGGGATTATTGATATTTTCAATTTATTACTTTTATTTTGGCAAATTATATTATTCTCTTTTATTTTGGCAAATATTTTTGAGAATCATATTGTAATACAGGTAATCATCTACTAACACACTGGCATGTTTTCTAATCTGCGACAATATAAGTAGTACAGAGTTGCATATATTGATTCAATTCCTTTTTTTTTGTAAATTTGTTTACAAAAGGGGCCACGATGTTTTTTTTATTCTTCAGATCTGCCCGTGAAAATAATTTTGCATAGTGAGAACAGATATTCTTAAACTTCTCTTTATGAGCAATAAATTTAATATTTTAACAGAATTGCACATCATTGCGAATTATAAGTTTCTTTATATTATATACTCCGTACGAAGAACGGGTATGCTGCTAGTTTACAATATATTTGAGTTTAAATGATCATTGCCATCCATCTTGGGTCAAAATCGTGATTTTTAAAGAACTTTTTCATTTATATTTAGTGTTGTATCCGTCCTAAAATCACTTTATTTTTGCTTAAATGCTGTGCATTTACATCCTGAAAAAACGCAATTACAATATACACTACGTGATAGTGAAAATGAGACACCAAGAAGGAGTGGGCAGAAAAATATGCAAATTGCAGGGTAGACGCAGCTAACCGAGTTATGTGAATGATTCTAAATGCGCAGCTGTCCCGCCCATGTTGAGTGATATATAAGCAAAAGAACCAGCAGGATCGGCAATAGTCGGGCCGTTCTGTCTGCCAGGGAAATCATTTTGCAATTTTTTTGTCTCAGAGGAAACGTGTAGTAGCAGAGAATGCAGGACGCCAACAACCGAGGCAGTCCCAGCAGACAGACGATTTCACAAGAGGTATGGTGATCGGACTCAGAAGGGCAGGTTAGTCCATACGTCAAATTTCAGCGAACAGCCACCTACATACATCCACGGTGCACAGGCTGTGGAAAAGACGGTTGGAACAAGGGAATGTAATATGTTTTTGGGGTGCCGGTACGGCCAGAGCGACATCAGCACGCGTGGACCGACGCTTCCGCCGGCTAGCGTTGACGGCCCCGCAGACCACTTCCGTCGCCTTTTGCAGCATATGCAGGACACCCTTGATACTTCCATGTGGACCAGGACCATTATCCACCGATTGGTTGCCGGGGACCTGCAATCATGGCGCCCGTTAAGAAGACTGCCATTGATCCAACAGCACAGACTCCTCCGTTTGCAATGGTGTCGGGATAGAGCCACGTGGACAGCAGAATGTCACAGGGTCGTGTTTTCAGACGAGTCACGCTTCTGTTTTAGCAATGACAGCCGCCGTGTATGCGTCTGGTGCCCAAGTGGTGACAGATCCAATTCGGCCGCATCTGTGGAACGCCACACAGCGCTACAATGCGGCATCATGGTTTGCGGAGCCATTGCCTATGATAGCAAGTCACCTCTGGGCCTTGTTGAGGGCACTATGACGGCCCAACGATACGCGGCTGGCGTGCTGCGGACAGGGACACTACCCTTTTTTCAGGGCGTGCCCAATGTCGTTTACCAGCAAGATAACGCCCGACCACACACGACACACATCATTCAACATGCCCTGCAAGGTGCCCAGTACCCAGGTGCTTCCCTTGCCACCAGTCACCCCTGATCTTTAACCAATCGAACCCGTCTGGGACGTGATTGGACGTCGCTTGCGTGCGCTGCCACGGCCGCGTTTAGAAGATGAACTTTGGCAAATGGCTGACAAGGAATGGGCAGTCATCCCTCAGGACACCATCCGCACGCTCATTGACTCTATACCTAGACGTGTTGCTGCCTGTATCGCCGCTTGCGGTGGTCCTACAACCTACTGATCAGACGGTGGTATCGCTCAGTCTATAGGTATATCATGTTGCAATAAACATCACTTATGGTTCGTTGCCGTCTCTCTCCGTTTTCCGATTTTCATCACTTTCTGCCCTCTCCCTCTTGGTGTCTCATTTTCACTGTCACGTAGTGTATTTGAGTTTAAATGATCATCAAACTTTGACTATTTCTACAATGAAGCCCTATTTTCACTTATGGAGAATGCAAACAAATAAATATGTAGGATGTGTTGTATAAGAATTGTTAAATTTCTTTGACGCAAAATTATTTAGCTCTGGAGTCTGCAATTCAGCTGATATGAATGGAACATTAATTGATTTTACATAGAGAAGCAGACGATTTTTTCGATGAAGTTTTAAGCATAGAGTAAAATTACTTGTACCTTCCTGGTTTTAAGTTTTTAAATAAAATAAATTATTGTAGTATTGTGATGAATGAAAGGAATGGAATCAAAGTGTATGAATTAAATATTTACAGCTTTTACATAGATAGCCAGGCGAGTTATATTTCAATTACGTCATTTTTTTTACGTCATCGAGTTCATTTTTTTCGATAAAATTTTAAGTTTTCGAATATAATAAATTATTGAAGTATTGTGATAATTTTAAAAATATTATACCGCTGAATGTATCGGATTTTAGAGATGTTTAAACCAGGCAATTTATATTTCAATGACGTCATTTGAATGAAGTTCATTTTTGTCAGTTTTAAGTTTTCAAATATAATAAATTAATGTAGTATTGTGATAATTTTAAAAATATCACTGCTGAATGTATCGCATTTTAGAGATGTTTAAATAAAATTGCATTGCAGTTGGAAAGTATTTCATAATCAATGCTTTATGCATGATCAATCTTTCTTGTTCATTTTTTCACGTGTACATTAACGCGATTGGCCTAAATCTTGTTCATGGACTAAATTTTATGTAAGGCTATTTCAAGGCTGCCTAAAAAATTTCATTACATTCTGTTCAACCGATCTTCCGGGATGATGAGACACACATACATACATACATACAGATAGACAGACAGTTTTTCAATTTTATTTATATAGATTCTGAGCGATGTTACGAAATTTATTGAATGTAAAATAAGAGAAAAAATTTTGAGTTTGCTGGTAAATCAAATACTTTCAGATTTTATTTTGAAATATTCCAACATTGCAAAATTTCATTTTATTTATAGCAAAAGCAAATATTCTCTTCTTTGCACAAATGCGCAAATTAAATAATTTGCAAATATGTATCCAATGAGGTTAGACGTTATTACTTTTTTGAACAGACTCAATTTTCATATTTTTCATACTAATATTTTGAGAATTAAGAGGCGAGAAAAATTTTATTCTGATTGGATTATAAGACAGTCAAACACTCTCTTATATTTTTATTTATGTGACTTTTGTTGAGGATCCTAATCAAATCCCATGTTGATCTTGTTCGAAGACAAAGGCGGCGATGCAATATTTACTTTGTAGTGTTACTACAAAAAAAAAAAAAAGAAGGGGAAAAGTAGCGTCAGATTTTTTTTTCCTTTATCATAAATTCAGTTGATGTTAAAGATACAGATATGAGGGATTTTTTATGATCTTGTTGCATTAAAAATAAAAAAATTCTGATTGCTCAAATTTGTCTAAGGGGTCAAATAAAAATTTAAAAAGCGTAACTTTTTGAAAATGAATGGAAGGACTATTTCATTAACGCAGTCTTATTTCCTACCTTACTTTCAAAATTTTTGCAATTTACATTGCCCACTTATCTCCAACAAGTAAAGAATTAAAGCGCGTTTCAATCTTTTTGGGACACCCTGTATATGAAATGTTTGTAATTATTTTTAGAAATTGGTATAGAAAAACTTGTAGTAAGTTTATATCCACAAATTTTATTTATAACATTTAAAAAATTCTAAAGTGGGCAGCACATGACTTTCCCTGCAGACTCATGCTCACGTTCTCTTTATTCCTTCAATAATTTATTAAATTCAGTTTTATTGCACAAATTTAAACACATAATTATTCTAAATTACACTGAATTTACACTTTTAATTCAATTATCGTTATATCGGTAACTCGATTTATTTTCAAAAGTGGACTGGCGAAAATACTAAAATATCTCTAGGTTAGTTCTATAGTAATGGGGTTAGTCTTATTCTTTCCATTGCCAAAAATTATGTATGAAACCAGTATTTAATTGATATATTTGAGCATGCGTAGGTTTTAGTTTAGATTTTGATGATTTTTGCTGGCCATTTCGCAAAAAAGGCAGGTTTCATTTTTTTTCGAATCGCGACTTAATCTAATCAACACCAGAGTAACTCACAAATGACTTATCTACCAAATTTTGTGAAATTCGATCTATTAGCTTTACAGTTAGAGTAGATACATACACGGCATAGACAGAAAAGCAGACATACACACAGGCAAACACACACACACATATATATACGTCATGCTAAAAACAGTTTTTTTTTTTTCGTGTTCTAAAGGTCCAAAACGTGTAGATCCATCGAAAACTAGATTTGCCATTTCCGATATGATTCCAATACTTTCCCTAAACATTGCCATATACTGCAGGGAAAATAACATGCCAAAATAGATCCTTAAATCAATTTAGATAGATATTAATTTAATAAAATTTGAATCATATATAAAATGGAAATAATAATAAAATTAGAAAATATACCAGTCGTTGGCCAAGATTTAAAGCAAGGATTAATTGATTTAATTTATCTAACATTTTATTAGGCGGATCCATATTATTAAGCCCTGGCATATTTTATTTATTTATTTATTCAATTCTGTCAGTGATACATAATGGAACATGCTCAATTACAATGATCACAGTACAGGGAAAAAAGCAAAATTTTCAAACATACATTTAAAAAAAAATTCTTACATGACAAGCAAATCAATACTATAACAGCATAAATTAAATAACGTACAAAAATTAACAAGAAAGATCAATCATGCATAAAGCATTGATTATGAAACACTTTCCAATTGCAATGCAATTTAATTTAAACATCTCTGAAATGTGATACATTAAGCATTGATATATTTTAAATTATCACATTATTTACTACAATAATCTATTTTACTTAGAATCTTAAAAACATGGAGGTACTTTCTAACTTCATGCTTAAAACTTCATCGGAAATGCAATGCTATAAAATCGCCTGCTTCTCTATGTAAAATCTACTATGTAAAATCAATGAATATTTCTTTCATATCACCTATATTCCAGACTCCGGAGCTAATTAATTTTGAGTTAAAAGAAATCAGCAATTCTTATACAACTCATCTCACAGCTTGATTTGTTTACACTCTGCATTCTTTAAAAATAGGCTTTGTTGTAGAAATAATCAAAGTTTGAGGATCATTTAAACACGAAAATATTGTAATTGCGTTGGCAGAATATAGATGCACAGAAAATACGCAAAAATAAAGCGTTTTTAGGACGAATGCAATACCAAATATAAATTTGAAAGAGCTTTAAAAATCACGATTTTGACACTTAGAAAAAAAGGTGGATGCCATATTTTGCCATAAGTGGGTCACGTGATCTCTTCATATAATATGGGTGTAATTATTATTTTAATTTTTATTTTAAAAACTACTGAACATATTTTGCTCAATTTTTTTTTATATATTTTATGGAATAATTTGAATATTTCCTAAAACTTTCGAAGCAATTTGTGAATTTTAAATTTGCTTAAAAAAATGTTTGAAAAATTAAGTCCCATAGGGTTCAGTGTATTTCATTTTTTCTACTCGGATTCAACCCAAAACTAATTTGGTGATATTATTCATTTACATTCCCATATGTCCCGCAGACTGTCTCAACAACATACTAAAATTTCATTTTGGTAAAGTTATTTTTACGGCAGTTATCATGCGAACGGACAGATAGACAGACAGAATGATCAAAGTCATAAACACGTTTCAACTGTGTTGTAAAGTGTTAAAAAGTAGCAAACAACCGCATCAACAAAGAAAACATCTGCAATGAAGGCATTTGTTGCCTCAGCTGGTGTGGTTGCTCTGTTTTTTCCACCTACAACAAGAGGCTATTTCTTGCCTTAAAAACTATTTTATACTTTATGGCATGTATTTATGCTGTCACTAACAAAATATTTTAATTTTAGATTGTTTTAGGCAGCAGTTTGAGCGAAATTATTATCTTTTACACGATTGTCAGACAAGAAATAAATCAGACATAAAATTATACAAATAAGCGCTTTAGTGTAAGCTGTCGGAAACAAATGCCATTGAAATGTCTAAACTCCATAAACACAACAATTCAAGACATTAAATATTAAGCACCTATTTTCAAAATTTATAGTACACATTCTGACATTGTTGAACACGTAAAATATCCCCAAAGAATAGATATTTGAAATAGAACATAATACTTTACTTTTCTTTAACTAAAAATAAGTACTAAAGCGGTCTTTGTAGAACAATATCGTTCGGTTATTCTCCGGTAGAACAAGTTTAGGGTTGGTTTGAAAGCCTCTTAAAATTTGATGCGTTGTCAAGGTAACAAGTTTCTCATACGTTTCCATCAGAGATAAATTTTGTATAAGTGTTTGGAACAACAGTACGTATGCATAAAAGAATGGCGGTGCATTACTTAAAATTATTTTATTTAACCATTTAGTTTTCATTTAATTAAGCGTTGAAGTGTTGAAAACCCAGACCACACGACAGACCCGAAGGTTTACTGCAGCTAAGTGTGTGGCCGGGAACTTTATTTTAGATCCAAAACATTACAAAACAGGTTAAAATTGAATCACAACACAGTTACAAGACAAAAAAAAGAAAGGCAACGACAAAACAAAACATAAAAACAATACAATACAATACAATACAAGAGAGACATAAGAAGGAAAAAAAAGAAAAGAGGGGAAAACCCCGAAGGGAAAAAACCCAAGCACAAAAGTAGTAAAACCAACTAAAACAAAACAAAACGAAACGAAGAACATGAAATACATAAAATACACAGAAATACAAAAAAAAAGCACAAAAATTACATATAAAATTATATATACAAAAACACATGACAGTTGGGGGATGAAAAACCAAAGTATAAGTTGAGAAACCGAGGATGTAAGGGAATAAAGTCAGGGTGAGAAAATATAATTATAAAAATCCGGGTTAGGATGTATGCAAAGTATATATACATAATGGGTGTTTTTGATACATACCGAAAAGATTAGGTATATATTCTTTAAGGATGATACATAGAAGACGACACATATTAGGTATGGATGATACAAATTAGATATGGATGATATATAATGGATGATACATATTAGGTATATATACAAAAAGAAGCATGATCAAAGTATATATACACAATGGATATTTTTGATACATACCGAAAAGATTAGGATTGATATACTGTTAATGTACAAATATAAAAACTAAACCATATGAGTTACAGGAGGTGGTGAATATAAAATCTTATAGTGCCCAAGGCACAGGGAGCAGGTTTTATAAAACAGATTTAGAAAGTGTGGGGAGCAGTGAAGGATTCACAGACCAGGGGGGACCCCCAGGCTGATCAAGCAATTTTGTTAGAAATCTCCCTAGCAGCGAGAATACAGTTTTTAATTTTTGAAATAGAAGATTTGTTTTTAAGAACCCTGGAAAACCAAGCCGCAGAGTTGGCATCAGTGGGACGGGAAAGGTGGAACGGGAGGGTAAAAGGACAGTTAAAGACAAAGTGGTCGGCATCACCATAAACATTACAAGTGCAATTAGATGAAGATTTATGCTTAAAAAAATGTATTTAATTAATGTATTAATGTATTATTATGTATTAATGTTAATTAATGTATTATTATGTAAAATAAATTTAATTAAGCGTGTCATACTTTGTATATTGTATAGAAAAATTATTGCAATGGAGCAGACAATTGAAATATAAATTTTCTGTAAATTTACACGTATTGAGGATTTACACTTAATTAGAATTCTCTGAACTTTAATTAAACTTTTGAGATGTCTTTGTGTACGTGTGTATGTAAGTGTGCATGTGACTGCGACTATACTGTAGACTGAAGTGTCTGAATGTAAAAAGAGTTGAACGGTTTTATTTGGCCCTTTATTGGAATTTGAAATAACTGTTTTATAATTATTTGTACATATGAATTTCTATGGAAGAAATATTACATTTATGAATAACTTGTAGACTACTCTGAGGTTCATTTTTAAAACCATTTCATATCAAGTAAAATAATCATGATGCTGTTTTACTAATGAGCAATTTTTGAAGAAATCAATCTCTGAAATGGAGTACATTGTTGAAATCAATCTCTGAAATGGGGTACACTATTAAAACCAATCTCTGAAATGGGGTACACTATTGAAGTAAATCTCTAAAATGAAGTACACTATTAAAGTCCATCACCAAAATGGGGTACACTATTTAAATCCATCTCTAAAATGGGGTACACTGTTTAAATAAATCTCTGAAATCGGGTACACTATCAAAATGAATCTCTAAAAGGGGGTGCACTATCAAAATCAATCCCTAAAATGCGGTACACTGTTAAAATCAATCTGTAAAATGAGGTACACTATTAAAACAATTTCTAAAATACGATGTACTATTAAAATCCTCTGATATTGGGTACACTATTAAAATCACCGGTCGTCCAATTTGTTACTCAAGTCCTCTGGATGAGTCGGACGGCCTGGGGTTTCCACACTATTAAAATCAATCTCAAAAATGGGGTACACTATTAAAATCAATCTCTGAAATGGCGTACACTTTTAAAATCGATCTCTAAAATGGGATATACAATTAATGGATAGGAAAGATTACACTGATAAATTGTACCCACTGTTAGACTTAAGTTAAGACTTAAAGGAGTGGGCTACAACAAAAATTTTAGAGACGGTTCTACGGATAATGTAAAAAATCTTCTCGTTCTCTTTCTCTATTTTAAAACTTTTCTTTAAATATATTGAATGTATCCCAAAGTGTCCGAGATGGTCAAAAATGCCATTCAGAGTGCCAAAGATGGTCAAAAATGCCATTCATGCGTGGAGTGTCAAGCCATTAAAAAACACATCGACCCCAACCACAAGGTCGATATGGATCGATTGACTTCCTTCACCAAGAAATACCTGAATATTGCAGTCGAACGTGGCACCCTCATTCAAACAAAAGGTAAGGGAGCTAACGGATCCTTCAAACCAGCCAAGAAACCAGCCAAGGTGGCCGCTAAGCCAAAAAGTCCCAAGAAGGCTGCGAAAAGTAGCAAGCCCAAAGCTTCTAAGGTGAAATAAATGAAAACTCCGAAAAAGGCAACCCCTAAGAAATCTGGCAAGAAATAAATTCAGGAACTAGAATGGCATCGTGAACTACAAAAAAAAGGCTCTTTACAGAGCCACACAATTTTAGTAGAAAGGCATGCTCTTTCACAACTGCTCAGTTATTTAACATTTCTCCAGAAAAGCGATCTCTCGTGTTTCTGTTAAATCAGTGACAGCTGTATCTGAGAAAAGTTCAATCAGAAAAATAAATGAAAGATTTTAACAATTTCACTGCACTGAAAAGAATGCATAATTTATGAGAAGAATACATCTATTTACTTATTTACTTTCAACAATGAAATTTAATATAATAGGAAATTTTAATGTTTTGAAAGGTAACAATGCTTTCAATAAATTAAATCAGGTTATATTAATTATAGCAAAAGAAGGTTATATTAAGGGGGAGCGTCAGTAAATCTTCTGCCCTATCCGCGCTTTGTTAACTTTCGCGGCACACGTTTTTCGCCGAAATTCTGCTCAAACAGTTGCGAAATATTTTCTGAAAGATAAAAATGCAATGCTTAGATTGTATTAAAACTAAATTTAATACCCAATAAAACATAGAATATATTTTTTACTTTAATTCAAAATATTCTTGGTGCTGACATCTGTTATCGTAATTTAATTCATACCGACTATTTTTATTTTTTAATGAACCGATTATATAGTATAATGCCACAATCACAGAAACGTAATTGAACTTGGACTTGAAGACAAAGCCGCAGTCTTCAGTGATGTACATTCAGATCCTCTTATCAAATTTATAGAATGAGAAATTACCTTTTCGTGACTGTAGCATTATCATATATGATCTGTTGTTGTATTTAATACTGTATTAGAAGGAATAGATATTTAAAAATATTCATTAAAAAATAATAATAAATTACGACAACAGATGGCAGCACCAAAAATATTTTGAATTAAAATTAAAAATATATTCTATGTTTTATTGGATACTAGCCGCCTTTGGCGACCAGCCTGTTCGCTACCCTTGAAAATTCTGATCGTGGCAAACTCGTTGGCGCGACCTACCAGAAAGGTGTAAGGTAACTGCTTGGAAGGCCAGGAAGTGCCACACAATTTAGACCGGAACCCAATGGGGGAGGCATCCAAAGAGACCGTACCCTCCTTCCCCTACCACAAACCTCTCGGAAGGACTTGCAGTCCCACACGTTTAACGTGATCGTACTCCGCGTGAACACGGCTGCAGTTTTGGCAATGGCGGGAATCGAACCCGGGCCTACCGAGTGAAATTCCCGCGCGCTAACCACTGGGCTACCGTGCCATCCGCGACAATCTCCATAACTTTATTTTTATTCGGCAATTTTGGGAATCGAACCCGGGCCTACCAAGTGCAAATCCCGCGCACTAACCACTGGGGTACTTCACCCTCCGCGATATTCTTCATAACTTATTTTTTATTCACCCAATTTAGACCGGAACCAAGTGGGAGAAGCATCCACAGGGACCGTACCCTTGTTCCCCTACCACCAACCTCTCGGAAGGACTTACAGACCCACATGTTTAACGTGATCGTACTCCGCGTAAACACGGCGGCAATTTTGGGAATCGAACCCGGGCCTACCGAGTGCAATTTCCGCGCGCTAACCATTGGGCTACTTTGCCCTACGCGACAATCTCCATAACTTTCTTTTTATTCATCCAATTTAGACCGTACCCTCCTTCCCCTACCACCAACTTCTCGGAAGGACTCACGGACCCACATGTTTAACGTGCTCGTACTCCGCGTAAACACGGCGGCAATTTTGGGAATCGAACCCGGGCCTGGTAACTGGTTGGACGGCCAGGATGTGCCACCCAATTTAGACCGGAACCCAGTGGGGGAGGCATCCACAGGGAACGTACCCTCCTTCCCCTACCACCAACCTCTCGGAAAAACATACGGACCCATATGTTTAACGTGATCGTACTCCATGTCAGTGGCGGAAATAGAACCCGGGCCTACCGCGTGCAATTCCCGCGCGCTAACCACTGGGCTACTTCGCCCTCCGCGACAATCTCCATAACTTTCTTTTTATTCACCCAATTTAGACCGTACCCTCCTTCCCCTACCACCAACCTCTCGGAAGGACTCACGAACCCACATGTTTAACGTGATCGTACTCTGCGTGAACGTGGCGTAAGTTTTGGCAGTGGCGGGAATCGAACCCGGGCCTACTGAGTGCAATTCCCGCGCGCTAACCACTGGGCTGCCGCGCCCTCCGCGACAATCTCCATAACTTTCTACATATTCACCCAATTTAGACGGGAACCCAGTGGGGGAGGCATCCACAGGGGCCGTATCCTCCTTCCCCTACCACCAACCTCTCGGAAGGACTTGCGGACCCACATATTTAACGTGATCGTATTCCACGTAAACACGGCGGCAGTTTTGGCAGTGGCGGGAATCGAACCCGGGCCTACCGCTAACTTCCCGCGCGCTAATTTGCAATTTAAAATGACCATATGCTTAATTCCATCATCCTCATTCCATTGTTTCATTGTTCTATCATTTAAAATATCCATAAAATTAAAATATCCATTTAAAATATCCAAAAGTTAAAATATACATTTAAAAAATCCAGATCGTCCCATCATTTAAAATATAAATATAATAATTTATGTAGAGCAAAGGCGCTCTATTCAGAACCGTGACGTCACCTCCACCTTGACGTCCCCACCCACCACCTTCCCTGCTTCAGCGGGGGAGAAACGAACGGAACGCCGAGAAATTTAAAATCATGGCGTCTTTAAAATTGCCATCCTGAAGGCAATTTTCATTATTTCTGGACCACATTAGATTTGTAAGAATGCCAGATATTTCAGCTTTCTAAAAATGTAAATTATTAGTCGAAATTATGAGTACTTTTCACGATGCGAGAATTTAAAAACAAAAAATTGATTTTTTGAGCCAAAAGTGAGTTTTGTTTTAAAATCTTTAAAAAATATTAGAAATCGAAATTCAGATTTGAAATTGATATATTTTTACTCGAAGTTCTCTGCTCTTTCCGATGGTGTAATTTATTTTTTTCTACGATGTCTGGATCGTGGAGAAAAAAGGGCAAAAAGGGCAAAAAACGGTCGAAATCGCATAAAACATTAAATAAATAAAAAAATAATTAAAATTTTAAAAATCGGTTTTCATGTGTCCCCTTCCCTCCCCCCCGGGTCTCCGATTGCTAAATTTCGTAGCTCTCCGACGCGCGGTCGCGAAACGTATAGTGTATAAGACAGACAGACAGACACACAGACATTGCCTTTTATTATATAGATTAAATTTAGTTTTAATATAATCTAAGCATTGCATTTTGTCTTTCAGAAAATATTTCGCAACTGTTTGAGCAGAATTTCAGCGAAAAACGTGTACCACGAAAGTTAACAAAGCCCGGTTAGGGCAAAAGATTTACTGACGCTCACCGTTAATTTTAGCAATAAACTAATAAAACGGACAGACAATATGAACAAGGTTATAAACACTTTTCAACTACGTTGTAGAGTGTATAAAAAAGTACAAACATACACACTTGATAAGACGATGCTCTCCGAAATATAAAATAATGTGCCAACTGCACGCGGTGTTCCCAGGTGGTCACCCTCCCAAGTACTAACCGCGCCCGATGCTGCTTGACTTCGGTGATCGGACGAGAACCGGTATTTTCAGCATGGTATGGCCGTTGGCGAAAGTTATAAATTTGTTTAATTATTTAAGTCTAACAATCGACCGATAAGAACGCATTATCTACAATAAAATTATCAGAATTTTTAATATATTCAGATAATGTATATAATGTTACTGCCATATCAACCAAGAGAAGGCTAGGTACTCCGAAACTACTTTTCTTTAATTTGTCAGCAATTGCTAAAATATATAATTTTTTCTATTATGATTTTCAAAAGCTATATTTGTCGTGTAAAATCGCGTTTTTTTTACATTATTTTTTATAAATTTTTTCTGATTCATATTTACAAAAACTGTGAAGACAATTTTTTTCTTACATATTTTTATGTTAAAAAATGTTCAAATTAAAATTATACAAAAATTATTTTTCTACTTATATCAAAAAGAAAACTTGTCAAATTTAAAAAAAAAAATTTTTTTTTAATTTTTGCAATTTTGAATATCACATTTTGTTTACTATACTTAAAATATACCTGAATACAAAAAATTACAACTAGAACTTCAAAATTGCAGATTTCAGCAATTTGGGTACCATGCCCCCTTAAATAAAACATAAATACAGACAGATGCACAATAAAAACACAAACTTCAGAAAATCTCGTGCACGAAAGATCACGAGGTCTGTGCCACGTAAACCACAGTTTTTAAATTAAACATAAATACAGACAGACGGATAATAAAAACACAAATTTCAGAAAATCCGGTGCACGAAGATCAGTAGCGTATTCGCTAAATACATCGTTCGCCATCTTTTAAAAAATGAATTAAAAAACATAAACGAGAAGATAAACTATAAAATATAATTAGGGTAAATTACATGAACAAAAAAAAATCTGATGTGGGCAACACATGACTTTCCTGATATAATGTAATGAATTTACTACTTTACTAATGAATTTACAGTAAAAAAAAAATAGGTTTTTCTTATAGTAGATACTAATATTCTTTCCAAGATATTGAATTTTCGACAATGAGTCGTCATTTTCATTGATTTAGCATCATTTTTATCCATTTGGCGAGATTTTCGTTAATTTGGTAACATTTCAAAAACCCGCCAAGTTAGCGACATTCCGACAAATTCGTTGCCAAAATCTCTCCAAGCGTTATGGACGAAGGAATAAGTTATTCTTACAGCAGATAAATGACAATTGGCGTTCGAATACAAAAGTATTACTTAAAGTATCTTTTTTCATGAATGGAACGAGCTAGATCCACGAGAATGATGTTACCTAATTAATCGCATGGTATTACATATGAAAAGCGAACATGTGTCTCAATAGGAAATATTTTTTTTTTATTTTATATGACTTTTTGATAATTTTTTTGAAAAATGTGCAATATCTCGATAATGTTCATGTTAGCGTTCTAAAATTTATGTCAATCGTTTTCTAATGAAAAATTACATAAGAAATATCTATTTTCGTAACTCTATTAGCGGTTTTGATTTTTTGACGATTTTTTCAAAATTTCATTCGAAAATTTAGGGGGGTTCTGAACATTCGATTGCGTATAAAAACAATAGGCTTCCAGTGTTTACGGATTGTGATTTCTGTACCAAATTTTGTTCGAATCGGTCCATTCGTTCGTCAGTTATCGTCTCCACAGACTCACTAACACACACACACACAGACACCACTTCAAAATGTTTGATTCGTGATCAGGGATGCTTGAAACGTGCTCTCCCGTCGAAAACTCGAATTCGAATTTTCGATCTCGTCACAATACTTTCCTTATACATTATGTATATAAGGAAAGTAATATATTAAAAAGAATTAAAGTTAACATGGCAACCAGTAAAAGAAAAATAATGAATTTTAAATATTAGAGTACTGCAAAAAGTTGTTTTACAGTGTAAAACGAGCAAAAAAAGAGGGGGAGGGGGGACTTTCAAATCCATGGATTTGCTCTCTTGCCATTGGCCGAGGGCATCTCCACGGGTTTGAAAGCTTTAGTCATGGGGTTATCCTCAGATTTGAGGATCTGCATGGCGTCTTTTAAGAAAACGATGATATTAGCAGTTTGAAAATGTTCCTCAAGTTCTCTGAAGAACTTGCGAAACTCAAGAAAACCATTAGGCGGGGGGGGGGGGGGCTACCGGCAGCAGCAGCAGCAGTATTTTTGGCTTTGGAGGTGACCACGTGCTCTTCGGGACTGCTGATTCCCATCTCAGCAGTGTTTTCGGTCTGTTTTTTTTTTTGTACTTTCCCTGCAATACATGGTAATGTATAGGGAAAGTATTGGAATCATGTCCAAAATCGCAACCCGAGTTTTCGACGGATCTACACGTTTCGAGACCTCTAGAATACGAAAAAACTATTTTTAGCGTGACGTCTGTGTGTGTGTGTGTGTCTGTCTGTCTGTCTGTCTGTCTGTCTCTGCAATGTATGTATCCACTCTAACTCAAAAACTTATGAACCGAATTTCATAAAATTTGGTAGGTAAGTAGTCTCTTGGGTATGACCCTGGTGCTGATTAGCTTTTGGTATGATTCGTAAAAACAGAACCCGCCTTTTTTTTGCGAAATGACAAGTAAAAATTTCATGTATCCACGCTAGCTAAAATACTAATTGACGAAATTTCACAAAATTTGGTAGATAAGTTACTTGTGGGATACTCTGGTACTGCTTAGATTTTGGTATTATTCGGAAAAGAACAACTTGCCTTTTTTTACGAAATGGCCCTCAAAAATCGCCAAAATAAAGAAAAACGCTACGTATGTTCAAATATATCAATTAAATGCTTGTTTTATACGTAATTTTTGATGAGGAAAAGAATAAGAACAACTCTATTACTCTAGGAGTAACCGTTCTCGAGATATTTGAGATTTTTCGCATTTAGTTATGCCGCTGTTGGAAAAATGCCCAATTACCTAACAAAAACAGAAAGTGGATTAAAAATGCAAATTTAGTGTTATATTGTGCAATTAAACTCAATTTAATGAATTATTAAAGAAAACAAAATATGAATTTGAGTCTGTAGGGAAAGTCATGTGCTGCCCACATCAGATTTTTTATTTCAAAATATTGCGAATTTAAGTCTCCATTCAAAATATCGCGAATGTTATCGAAAATTGCAAGTCGATTATTCAACTGATCTACACGTTTTGGGACCTCTAGAACACAAAAAACTATTTTAGCGTGACGTCTGTGTGTGTCTGTCTGGGAAATATATGTACACACTGTAACTGAAAAACTAATGGACCAAATTTCATAAAATTTGGTAGGTAAGTGACTTGTGAATGACCCTGGTGCTGATTAGATTTTGGTACGATTCAGGATAAAAGAACCTGCCTGTTTTTGCGAAATGACCCACAAAAATTGTATGTATCTACTCTAACTCAAAAACTAATGTACCAAATTTCACAAAATTTGGTAGATAAGTCGCTTGCAAGTTACCTTAGTGTTGATTAGATTTTGGTACGATTCGGATAAACAGAATCTACTGTGTTTGCAAAATGGCCCGCAAAAATTATTAAAATCTAGACTTATTTTATTCTAACTTAAGAATTATACAGTTTTAGGGATTTTTTTTTTTTTTTTTGTGCATTTTTTTTTTTTTTTTTTTTTTTGTGCATTTTTGCGTTTTTTTCATTTTTGTTTCGCCGCCTTTGAAAATACGTACAGTTACAAAATGAAAATGAAAATTGAATTAAAAGTGCAAATTCAGTGTAATTTCAAATAAGTATTTATGTTTTTTTTTGTGCAATAAAACTTAATTTAATGAATTATTAAAGAAATAACACGAAAAAGAATTTAAGTCTGTAGACAAATTCATGCGCTATCCACATCAAATTTTTAACCGCAATGCTCATTTTAATTTGAATATCATGATTGTAAAATTTATAAAGGGGGTGGATCTTAGAAGTTTTATAAGTGCCATAAACAGAATGAATTTCCATACCTCACATTTTATTTTGTAGGTTTTCACCTATGCATCGATAATACCTAAAAATTTTATGGCTAGTAAATGAATACCTGTAGCACATATAATAATTTATTAAGGGGTTCCAAGAGACTTAAAATGCTGAAAACAGAGTGAATTTCCATGCTTCGCACTTTATTTTGTTCCTGTTCTCCTACATATTGATAGTACCTAAAAATTTTATGGTTAGTAAGTGACTACCTGTAGCATATATGATAATTAATTAAAGGGTCCCAAGAGTCTTAAAATGCCAAAAACAGGGTGAATTTCCATACTTCACATTTTATTTTGTACCTTTCCTCCTACATATCGATAATACCTAAAAATGTTGGCTTCAAGTGAAAACCTGTAGCATATATGATAATTTATTAAGGGGTCCTAAGAGTCTTAAGATGCCAAAAACAGAGTGAATTTCCATGCTTCACACTTTATTTTGTACCTTTCCTCCTACATATCGATAATACCTAAAAATTTTATGGTTAGCAAGTGAATACCTGTAGAATATATGTTAATTTAAGGGGTCTCAAGAGTCTTAAAATGCCCAAAACAGAGTGCATTTCTATGCTTCACACTTTATTTTGTACCTTTTCTCCTACATATCGATAATACCTAAAAATTTTATGGCTAGCAAGTGAATACCTGTAGCATATATGATAAATTTTTCAATAAGGTGAATCTGAAAATAATATTTTAAAAAATTGTATAATATTGATGGATTTATTAAAATTTTATTTTGATATATGTTCCTTGCTTGCAGGATTCCAACAAAACTACTGCTTCGAGGAAAAAAATATTCAAAAAGTTACACTTCAAAATACAAACATTTGAAGGAAGTCTATTAATATTAAATTTAAAACTTAATTAAATTAGACATAATTAAGACTTTAGAACTTCTTAGCAGTGCATAGTAATACCGGCTGTCGAAACAGATATCTTACACCTTCCAGTAGGCCGGACTGTCTGGGTCGAAAGAAAGAAGCACATAGTCACATTAAAGAAATTAGTAGTTAGGGTCAGAATTTCTATTATCAAATTATGACATATTTGCACGTTCTGGTAAACATACACAGGAGTTAACTACTTTTTGATAATGCCAACTGTTTCTGATCGGTAACGTATATTACTATATTTTGTAAAATAATAGAAATTATACTTTAAAAATAAAGACAACCAAAAAAATTGGCCATAATTAAGAGTATTTTATTAAAATTTCATTTTTACGACGTACTAATATCACACAGCCATAGCGCTTTCGGGCATTACTATGCTTTTCAACAGTGGCCACTGGGTACCAGCTTGGTACTACAGTATCATTCTTGAGCTACTGTAGTAGCAATATTAAAAACTCCTCGATGTTGATTTTATAATATCCTCCTCAAAATATCAGACCAAAATATCAGTACAACTGCAGGTCTGAAGAACCACCTTCGTGTTATATGCTTTATCCAGCCTAGTATCCTGCGGTCGTGTAGAAACAGTCGTCACAATTTACAAGGTTCTCTGAACATCCATAACTAGGTCTTTTACATAACCCTAACATCGTTGCGTTTAGGCTACAGGCTTAAATAAAATAGGGTGCCTTTATGAAGATCATGCTGTCCCAGTCTAGGATCAAACTGCGAATCTTAACCTTTTGCTTACGGGTGGGTCAGCATCAATCTCAAACGAAGAACCTCTCAAAAAGACAGGCATTTGACATACCCTATCCCAAACAATTTGATCCTCCCTTGGAGACATTTGCGTCCCCTTTTGGGACGTCATGGCATGGGCGTCCAAGGACGCCAATGCCTGCAAAGGGGTATCGAACTGTTTGGGATAGGATATGTCAAATGCCTGTCTTTTTGAGAGGTTCTTCCTTTGGGATTGACGCTATCCCACCCGTAAGCAAAATGTTAATAGTGAAGCCGATGTTCTTATTGCTGCGCAACTGAGACAAAATTCCAAGTATTTCTCGTTAAAGTGGATAATGTGCTTGCATTTATATGTACGAAAATATATTTTATCACGTATTAGTAAATGCTTATGCATACACTGGTGTCCATAATTATCTATTATATAGCCATATCATGATTTTTCCTTCAACCTTGCATTTTACTTCCCCTACAAAACATGGTAATGTATTGCAGAACACAAAACATTTATTTTTAGCATGATGTCTGTGTGTGTGTGTGTGTGAGTAAAGTGTATGAATCCACTCTAACTCAAAAACTAATGCACCAAATGTCATAACATTTTACAGATAAGTCACTTGTGGGTGACCCTAATGCTGATCCGATTTTGGTACGATTCAGGATAAAAAAAACTTTTTCGTAAAAAGACCCGCAAAAATTTAATGTGTCTACTCTAGCTAAAATACTAATTGACCAAATTTCCCAAAATTTGGAAGATAAGTCATGTGCGATTAGATTTTGTTCCGATTTGGAAAATGTTGAAACTGCCTTTTTTGCAAAATGATCAGCAAAAATTGTAAAAATCTAAAATAAAGGGATACGCATACTCAAATACATCCATTACATGCTTGTTCTATACGTAATTTTTGACGATGAAAAGAATAAGACCAACCCCATTGCTTTAGGTCTAACCGTTCTCGAGATACATTTTTTACGCATTTTTGCTACGCCGATTTTGAGAAAACGTCCGGTTACTAAATGAAAACGAAAGTTGAGTTAAAAGAGCACATTCAGTGTAACTTGAAATAATTACATGTGTTATTTTGTGAAATTAAACTCTATTTAATGAATTATTAAAGAAAGAAAGAGATATGAATTTGAGTTTGTAGTCATATTCTGCCCATATCCTTTTCTTTTTCTGCCAAACCCCAAGTTGCAGATCAAATTCGAGCTCATCCGTATAAACAAAATCAAACGCTATATGTGCGAATAATATTAGATTAAAAAAAAATCTGATGTGGGCAGCACATGACTTTCCTTGCAGACTCAAATTCATAATAGCACAAAATAACACGGATTGTTATTTGAAATTGCACTGAATTTGCAGATTTATTTCAATTTTCCTTTTTATTTGTTAACTGGACGTATTTTCAAAGTCAAAACGGCAAGAATCCGAAAAAACTAATATATCATGAGAAGGATTAGTGCTAAAGTTATGGGGGTTGGTCGCTTTCTTTCAGTAGTCAAAATTTAGCTACAAAGGAGCATTTAATTAATGCCTTTGAGCACACACAGTCTTTTATTTTAGAGTTCGACAATTTTCGTGAGCCAGTCTGCTAAAAAAGGCAGGTTTCTTCTTTTCAAATCATACTAAAATATAATCAGTACCCACATTCTACAGGTGATTTTACAGATGATCTACAGGTAATCTATTAAATTTTGTGAAATTTTGCCGATTGGTTTTTCAACTAGGGTGAATGCATACATTTTTGGGGGCCATTTTTCAAAAATTGGGGAAATATTTTCCTTCAAAATCATACCAACATCTAATCAGCGCCAGGTTAATCCACGCATGATCTATCTACCAAATTTTATGAAACTGGGCAAATTAGTTTTTAGCTAAAGTGGATACATACGTTACATAGACAGACACACACACACACGCACGCACACACACACACACACACACACATACACATACATCACGCTAAAAATAGTTTATCAGGTTCTAGTGTCCTCGACACACACATATATATACATATATATATATATATATATATATATATATATATATAAATATATATATATATATATATGTATATATATATATATATATATATATATATATATATATATATATATATAATGGCCATTTTGCAAATGACCATTTGACTACAAATGCCATTTTGCAAAAAAAAAAGGCATGTTCTTTTATCCCAATTCATACCAAAATCTAATCAGCACCAGGGTCACCCACAAGTAACTTACCTATAAAATTTTATGAAATTTAGTCAATTAGTTTTTGAACTAGAGTGGATACATACATTTCACAGACATACACACAGACACATACACACGCATAGATGCTAAAAATAGATTTTTCATGTTCCATAACGTGTAGATCCGTCGAAAATTCTAGTTCCAATTTTTTGACACGATTCCAATACTTTCCCTATACATTACCATGTATTGTAGGGAAAGTGATAGATGTAATGTACATTCTTTTGGAGATAGAATAGATGTAACGTACATTCTTCGCAAGAATGTCTAAATACGTTAGTATGCAGAAAATTCATCAGAAGTGAAACTGACTACTCAATTGTTACTTTCCTTATATACATAATGTATAAGGAAAGTATTGTAACGGGGTCGAAAATTCGAATTCGAGTTTTCGACGGGAGAGCACGTTTCAAGCATTCCTGATCACGAATCGAACATTTTTGAAGTGATGTGATGTGTGTGTGTGTGTGTGTGTGTGTGTGTGTGTGTGTGTCAGTGAGTCTGTGGAGACGATATCTCACGAACGAATGGAGTTATTCGAATGAAATTTGGTACAAAAATCACAATCTGTGCATACTGGAAGCCAATTGTTTTAAAACGCAATCGAATGTTCAGAAGCCCCCTAAATTTTCGAGTGAAATTTTGAAAAAATCATCAAAAAATCAAAACCTTTAATAAAGTGACACAAATAGACATTTCTTATGTAATTTTTCCTTAGAAAACGATTGACATAAACTTTAGAACGCTAACATGAACTGTTTTCGAAATATTTTTCAAATAAATTTATCAAAAAATCCCATAAATTAAAAATAAACTATTAACTATTCAGATACATGTTCACTTTTCATATGCAATATCATGCCATAAATTGGGTGACATCATTCTGGTAGCTCTAACTCGCTCCATTCACGAGAAAAGATACTTTGAGTAATAATTATGTATTTGAAAACCAATAGTTATTTATCCGCTTTAAGAATAACTTATTTCTCCATCCATAACGCATGGCGAGATTTTGGCGACGAATTTAGCGGAATGTCGCCAACTTGGCGACGTTTTTAAATGCTGCCAAGTTATCGAAAATCTCGCCAAATGGATAAAAATAACTCTTAATCAATGAAAATGACGACTAATTGAAGAAAATTCAATAACTTGGAAAGAATATAAGTATCTACTATAAAAATAACATTTTTTTTAACTGTAAAAGTATTTAATTCATTGCATTATATAAGGAAAGTCATGTGCTGCCCACATCAGATTTTTTAATATTTGTTACGGATTTTGCTCCTCGTTGCAGCACTTAAATAGGATCAAATGCTTACAAATATTTACTAGAAGCTCTTAGCTTTTAAACAATAATTGAAAAAGCATTCATCAATCCATTTTAGGTGTTAATACCATTTTGATGTGTTTTCCAATACAACGTTGAAGAGTGGAAAATTATAGAACGAAAAAAAATTAATTACCAAAGAGGGAATATATATTAAGAGATTAAACTCAATTTAATTTGAATTTATCACTCAGTAATTCTTAGTTTATTTTTTACACTTTTTTTCAACTTTCCCTACATATATAATACAATGTATTGGGGAAATAATTGTTGTGATGAGTAATTATGAGAAGATAATTATTTCGATGGTAAAGTAGGTTTAAAGATACTACTTGCACTCGAATCGAACGTTTTTAAGATGGGATATTTATACGTCCTGTGTGCATGTATGTTAGTGTATGTATGTTACTGCGTATGTGTGTTAGAGCGAGCATATCTGTCCGTGAGTTTGTGGACACGGTTCCTGTCACGAACAGATGAAGTGTTTCTAGAAAAAATCTGAAGTGGGCAGCACATGACTTTCCCTACGACTCAAATTCATTTTCTCTTTATTTCTTTAATAATTCATTGAATGGAGTTTAATTGCACTAAATAACACGCATAATTATTTGAAATAAAACTTAATTTACACTTTTAATTCAATTTTGGGTTTCATTTGGTAACTGGAACTATTTTCATTGGCGGCGTAGAAAAAATGCGCCGACTAGCCCTATAGCGATGGGATTGGGTCTTATTCTTTTCATCTTCACAAATTATGTATAAAAAAAGCATTTAATTGATAAATTTGAGGATATGTAGCCTTTTATTTTAGATGTTTTTTTTTTTTTTGGCGGTCCATTTCGTAAAAAAGGTTGGGTTTTTTTCCGAATCGTACAACAATCTAAACCTACAAGTGGCTTATCTACCAAATTTTAGAAAATATAGTAACATATTTAGCTACAGTGGATATATGGGATTTTTGCGGGTCATTTCGCTAAAAAAAGCAAGTTCTTTGATCCGGAATCGTAACAAAATCTAATCAGCACTAGAATCGCCCCAAGTGACTTGGCTATAAAATTTTATAAAAGTTGGTCAATTAATTTTCGAGTCAGAGAGGATACATACATTGCACACACATACACACACACACACACACACACACACACACACATACATATGCACATACACACATACACACACACACACACATATGCACATACACACATACACACACACACATACATACGCACATACACACACACGTCACGTCACGCTAAACATAGATTTTTTTCGTACCGTGTAGATCTATTAAAAACTCGAGTTGCAATTTTCAATACGATTCCACTACTTTCCCTTACATTATCATGTATTGTAGTAAAAACAAAATTAGTACGATTATTAGAATCAGTAAATACTGAAACCCTGTGGAATTTAAACATCCTCGGAAGACCCCCCCCCCCACATTTTGAAATTAATTTTTGAAGAAATCATTAAAGATCAGGACCTTCAATACCGTTATATAAATAACAATGTCATATGTAATTTTTTTATTAGAAAAGGAGTGGCACAAATTTTAGAACGCAGGAATGAATCGTTCTCGACGTACTGCACGTTTTTCAAATAAATTTATGTACGTGTTCAATTAAATGTAAAAGAGTAATAAATTTCGTCATATTTATTCACTTCTCATGCGAAATATTCTGCGACAAATTTGTTAATCTCGTGAATCCAGTTCGTTCAATTCAAAGGAAGAAAAGGTTTTAGTGCTTGTATTTTTACGCCAAAGACTAGTCGTTTGTAGTCATTTATTTCATGAACTCCAATTCGTGAATTCCAACTCAAAATCCAAATAAGAAATCGCAAAAGGAAGCCCAAGACCCGCATTAAGAATATGTATACCCAAGTATATACTCAAGAATATATATACCCAAGTATATATACCCAAGTATATATACCCCGTATATACCCAAGACCCGTATTAAGAAAGATTCAATCAGACAGCAATATTAAGAACACTCCAGCCAATCCAAAACAAGAACTGCTCCACAACATTGGCGGATTGGCCCTCTTTTAAGCCAAGTCTTGGGTATATAACCTCCTCTGATTCTTCCTTTTTCACCCATTCTTCTTTTAGATTTTAGTTTGTAGATTCTCTTGTTCAAACTAAGGGGATCTAGCGTATCCTCGAAGCAGCTGTATGCTGCATTATTGTGTTATTTGTGTTTATATATGTTGCTCATGTCTTTCTTATCTTTCGCATAAATTGCATTTTACTTATTAAAAATTGTTTGTTAATTCTGAAGTGGCAATATCCAAACGTAAACAACTTGCGCAGAGATTTTAAATTGTTCTGTGCACGCAGGACCCAGTGGCGCCCAAAGACATTTAGTGACATCGGTGGGGTAAGATGATAGTCGCAGCCAACAAGCTCCATCCCTCTTGAGAGCCCGAGAACAAAATGCGCGTGCTTTAAATACCCGTGACATTATATGCCTAGTGGGAATAATTAGTAGAAATGACCAGAAAGTGTCCAGAAAATGAACCCAAATAGAAATAATTCAGTCTTGCCCAGAAGGACAATCCCCTGCAGAGAATTTCATGCACCGGAATTTTCATCGTCTGAATTTCATCCATCGGAATTTTTATCACCTGAATTTCATCCACCGGACAGTTGGGTGCAAATTTTCAGCGTGAGCACTGGTGATCCGCTGCGCATTTTTGAGTGCCCCTCATGCCTTCTTGAATATTTCATCATTTTATTCTTAAAGAAATTGGCAAATACGAGACTTACAGATGCACTTCTCATTAATTTCCTATATAAAAAAACATTACGTAAAACATATTATCAAAACAGATCATACTTTCCAGCTGAAATTGTAAGATTTTATACACTTTTCTTTGAATTTATGACGGTGTGAAAATGTTTTCTAAATTGCCATATTGCGTTGTTCATTCGTCGGTCAACCCAGGTTCCCAGCATTTTTCTTCACATTGTCTTCAGAATCAAAGGTCAAGAATCTAAAACCTTCAAGATTTGTTTCTTTCAAAATAATCCTTCAGGAACTTAAAATTGTCTAAATTTTATATTAAATATGTATTTTTGTGAAATATATCCGCCAGTTGCATTTCCTAGTACAGCACATAAATCCCACAATGATCATCTTTAAAAACTGATGCAAGATATCTTAACACTATAGTGAAAAGGCATTATAAAACAATTTATACTCAAAATGATATACCAAGAATTTGTTCTTTTGAAAAAAAGTAAATATTGAAACTTTATTTTGAAAAATAATATCTCGGAAGCTTATTTCCCATTAAAGCGAGCTTAGGGTCGGAATATAATCCTCTTAAATTTTTAAGTATATTGCCAAATAACTTAGTCTTTTTTTTTTCATCGATAAGATATAGATAAGAAGGATTTCGAACATATCTTCATCTCTTTAAATAATAGAATTTTACAGCAAAATGTTGACTGGCGTGTTGTTCTTAAGTAGACTTTATCATTTATTTGTAAAGTGGTCCCTCTAATTACTCACTAAGTCAGAGTGATTAGGTAGGCTGAACCTCAAAAGATGCTTTAAACAAAGGAATCTCTATAACATGCACTGAAGTGGCTGCTTAGTGGGTGTGCTGGGGGGGGGGGGAGGGGGTTATGTATCAAAATACTAAAATACTTCCAATATAAGGTAGACGGTTATTCTTTGCGGATGAACGCGAAACCGGTCCATGGATACTGCTATCTGCAATGGGAGTATCTTCCTTATTTTGGAAGCCCCCCCCCCCCTCCTTTTTGTTCCGGCTCTTGTGATTTTGATTCGAGACCAAGGGTAAAATATAAAATTAAAAAAATAGAATTAGGTGAGACGGTAAAATGGAGTGATCAAAAACCCAAAACTACTGTAAAGACTCTTACAGTCCCAACCCGGAATCGAACCAAAGATCTTCGTATTGGCCAGTCGACGCTTTACTGTTGAACTACAGGGACGTAATTGCAAGCTCTTATTTTCGAAGTGGACCTTACTTACATTCGCTCACCCTCTAATGCCAGAATGGCGTACAATTGACAATCTGGCTAAACACCTCCTGCTATTTTTACCTCAATTAGCATTTTGATGCTATTACCAGGCTAGCTTCCTGCGTATTCGTTGTCCTCCCGATTTGAAATCGGCACTCAATATGCCAGAGTCCACTTAATCTGTCATAGCCATACTAGAGTCACTTTCAGGTCTCCAACATCTTTACGCTCACCTACAGAGTTGATTTATTCGGGCGTCATTGCAAAGAACATTGCTGCCCCAACTTGGAATTGAACCACGGATATTCGCACTAGCCAGCCGACGCTCTACCGTTGAGCTACTGGGACATAATTGCAACCCCTTATCGAAGTGAACGCTGCACCACTATACTTAATTATCGAGAACTTCCACTCTAATTTGAGTCTTGGTTTTGATCCAATTCGTCCCATCTCAGCTTCCAGATAAACAAAAAAGAATTTAATATTTCAAAAACTCAAATTAAGGGTGACAATACAAATAAAAAAAACTTACAATTTGTCACTCAAAAACAATAAATACAGAACTTAATATCCTTTTACTGTCACATTAAATGATCATCACTAGTCATTGAGAACGCTTATAGAAAAGTCTTTAGCTTATGGAAAAGTCCTTAAGCACCCAAACAACTTTGGAACGAAAGACTTCAAAACGAAAGTGAGTCAATAGTGTTGCGGTGCATAGAAAGTCTATATTGACATTGTAGCTATAGTCTATATCTAATAATTATAGAGTGCATACCCTCACAGCAAAGATTGTCACATGTGTGACAGTAACGTTGTAGTCACGTGACACCTGGGTCACAATGTGGCGTCATATTTGTGACTTCTATGCGACGTTACGTATTAGTAACTTTGTAACTTCACTGTGACTGCATTCTGTGACGTTTTCACAATTTAATTAACTCGTAACAATGTGACGACATTACAATGGCAATTACAATGTGACGTCACAAACAAGTTAATATGCAACGTCACAAACGACCATGAAAATGATCAAAATGACTTTGCTGTGACCTCAATATGACATTGCTGAGACGTACTGCGACGTCCTGTGACGTCCCAAAATCACAGTGTGGCGTAAATCTTACGTCACTGTGAAACAAAAATGCTGTTAGGGTAGGATGGGCCACCTCTGGACTCTCTAATTACCCAGTCTTCCGTCACCTAATATCTGGGTTGCATCATTTCTTTGGTATATGGAGGTATTCCGTTTTACAGCTGGTACCATAAATTTGTATATCTGTCTAATGTCTATCTCGACTCCCAAAAGTCTGATTATTTGTTCCAGCCATTCGTGTTGTCATGACTTAGAACTCATCCGAACATTTGAATTCATCAGTTCCGTTCTTTAACACATTCATCAATTTTCTGGTCTCTTTCATAATATCATCTGATAATTCTTTCCCTATATGCATAATATAATGTACAGGGATAGTACTGCGACAGTGTCGAATACTCTAATTCGAGTTTTCGAAGGAAGAGCACGTTTCAACCATCCCTGAGCTCGTATGCATCGATTTTGATACATCTGTATGTGAGTCCGTGAGTTTGTGAAGACGGTATCTTAAGAACGAATGGGCCGTTTCTGACGAAATTTGAAACAAAAATTACAATCAGTGAATACTGGAAGCTTCTTGGTTTTATACGCAATTAAATGCTCGGAAGATCTCCAAATTTTTAAATGAAATTTCGAAAAAATCATCAATGTTACATAAATAATGTTACGTAATTATTATTCATTTCCTATGTAATTTTTAATTAGAAAATGATTAATATAAACTTTAGAACGTTAGCATGAACCGATCTCAAGATATGGCACTTTTTATTAATATTTATTTACAAAATCCGTACAATTAAAAGACGTATTGGCTATTGTGACATATGTTCACTTTTCATATGTAATAAAGTTGTTAACATCATTCTTTTGGATCTAATTTGTTCCATTCACGACAGAAGATACTTTGTAATATTTTAGCGTTTTGATGTCTAACAATTCGTCAACAGCCTCTTTTATATATATGAAATGTTCTTCTCTTAGTTTGTTTATAACTCTTGGCGATCAATTTGGCTAATTTGGCTACTTATTTAGCGAATTGTCACCAATTGTCACCAATCAAATAGCAGAAAGTCAAAGAAAATGATGCCAAATTGATGAATTATTAAAATTTTTCAACAAATTGGCTGTATTGCTTATTGTGGAAGCTATCGATTTAAATAATTGTCAAGTTGCGTGAAATATACGTTAATTGGGTACTTTAACACTAAACCTACCGATATTTACTGTATATCTATTTCTACCACAGCGGGTCAAATGACCCGTCTTCAAAAAGTCATATAGTTTACGATGTATGTATAGCAAAAACATACCATTTAGTACAATTTCGTGGATGAATGCAACAATTTTGTCCAAATAACGGTTCTAATTTGTTTATTTGTTCAATTAAAAAAAATGAGTAAAATAAGAGAACAAAATCCCCATTTATTCCTGAATTTAGAAATAAACAATATGCAAACCTTATCCATGTTCAGCACGTATTTTGCAAATGATTGGGTCCTGGAAGGTCCATTTGCCACACACATATGTTTTGCATTTGAAACATATTTTTATAGTTTTGTTTTCTTTGCAATATCTTATTTGGCACTTTTTCTCACACATGAAACTGAACCTGAATTTGTTAAATTTTCCTGTATGTCTTCTTGTTCTTTCTGTTGCACATCTTGAAAATACGCATTTTGATACATCGATCTTCTACATCACTTTCACTTTCGGAACTCAATAACATTATCGTTCGTTCTCTTTTGTCCTCTACGCATAGCCAAAATATTCTCCTCTTTATAATCTATACCTGAGGATTCCCATCCGTCCGTAGTGTCAAATAAGTCATCATGTTGTTCTATTTTATCCACATCACTTTCAGATAGTTCCTGTTGACTGGATCCCGAACACTCCTCAGCTATATTATTTACTTTTTCTAATAATTTGATATATCTTGAATTTCTTGATATTCTCGGGATAAGAATTGTCAACACAATGAAATAAGAATTATTGACTCACAAAGTAACACTATAACTTGAAATTGCCAAACTGAAACTGAAATCTAACACTCAATAGGTATCAACAAGTATAATACAAAACAACAAAATTCTGGTGCAATAGCAAAAATAATTTCATCACGCAATCTATTACACGGGGGATCAAATGAGCCAACGGCCGTACCGTGCTGAAAACACCTGTTCTCGTTAGATCACCGAAGTCAAGCAGCATCGAGCGCGGTTAGTACTTGGATGGGTGACCACCTGGGAACACCGCGTGCTGTTGGCACATTTCGGGCGCGGTAGCCCGGTGGTTTGCGCGCTGGATTTGAACGCTGCCACAACTCCCGCCGTGTTCATGCGGAGTACGATCACGTTAAACATGTGGGTCCGTAAGTCCTTCCGAGAGGTTGGTGGTAGGGGAAGGAGGGTACGGTCCTTGTGGATGCCTCCCCACTGGATTCCGGTCTAAATTGGGTGTCACTGCCCGGTCGTCCAAACTGTTACCTTACACCTTTCTGGTAGGTCGGACGGTCTGGGTCTCAACAACAACAACGCAGGATCAAATGACCCGTCGCGGTAGCTAGGTCCAGTTGCATATATTTCTCGGTAAAAAAATAAACAAGTGAAAAATTAATAATTAAAAATACATTGGATGCAAATTATTATAAAAGTCATAAAGTCGAATGGCGATGTGATAACGTTGTGCGTAAGAAATTTTGCCAGAAAATAAAAAAAGGGGTCGTTTGACTCGTCGTGGTAGGTTTAGTATTAAAATAATTTTACATGTTGTCATCTGGAAAAGCACAAAATGTACAATTCTAAGTTAAAAACACTGCGCCGAAGATCTTATACATCATTTTATCACTGTGAAAATGTAAATACATTGCATTATATAGAGAAAATCATGTGCTGCCCACATCAAATTTTTGAATTTCTTTATCATAAAAATAGCAGCTTTACGTCATTGCAATAAGACATGGCATTTATAAACTTTACCGAATCTATCTATTTAATATATGAAGATACGTCGAAAGGTTTTTAAAAGGTTCGCGTACATTATATAAATACAATTAAATATTAAGCACATTCTTTAGAAACTTAAAGAGGATATTTTGACATTATTAAATGATGAGAGAAACGACTTAAAGCATTACATATTTAAAACTACACAAAGTATTATTTCTCAACAGTCTGAAAATGAAAGGTGATACGCTAAAAATATTCGGAAGGTTAGTTTTCGAGATAACGTGGATTTAAATGGGATCTTGTTGCAGTTTAAAATATTATGAGACAAATTTCTAATCGGTTTGCTTGAGCGATAAGTTATGTATAAGCTTTAAGAAAGCCTGTAAGCTGTACTGTTTGACATTTTCTACAATACATCGCATACGCAAAGTAAAAATGTTGAGTGGGTAAAGTTTCTGTAACAACAAACAGGTACGCAATGTGTCCAGTTGAGGAGTACCTAGTCAGAATGACTTTAACCTCCGATATGCACTATTATTTAAAAAATCTGATGTGGTCAACACATGACTTTCCTTATATAATGAAATGAATTTACTACTTTCACAGTAAAATAAATAGGTTTTTCTTCTAGTAGATACTAATATCCTTTCCAAGATATTGAATTTTCGACAATTAGTCGTCATTTTCATTGATTTATCGTCATTTTTATCCATTTGGCGAGATTTTAGTTAATTTGGCAACATTTCAAAAAGTCGCCAAGTTGGCGACATTCCACCAATTTCGTCGCCAAAATCTCGCCAAGCGTTATGGACGAAGAAATAAGTTATTCTTACAGCAGATAAATGACTATTGGCGTTTAAATACAAAAGTATTACTCAAAGTATCTTTTTTCATGAATGGAACGAGCTAGATACACGAGAATGATGTCACCCAATTTATCGCATGATATTACATATGAAAAGTTAACATGTTTCTCAATAGAAAGTATTTTTTTTCTATTTTACATGACTTTTTGATAATTTTTTTTAAAAATGAGCAATATCTCGAAAACGGTTCATGTTAGCGTTCTAAAATTTATGTCAATCGTTTTTTAATGAAAAATTACATAAGAAATGTCTATTTGCGTAACTTTATTAGTGGTTTTGTTTTTTTGACGATGTTTTCAAAATTTCATTCGAAAATTTAGGGGGGTTCTGAACATTCGATTGCGTATAAAAACAATAGGCTTCCAGTGTTTACAGATTGTGATTTTTGTACCAAATTTGGTTCGAATCGGTCCATTCGTTCGTCCGTTATCGTCTCCACAGACCCACTGACACACACACACACAGACATCACTTCAAAAATGCTTGATTCGTGATCAGGGGTGCTTGAAACGTGCTCTCCCGTCGAAAACTCGAATTCGAATTTTCGACCCCGTCACAATACTTTCCTTATACATTATGTATATAAGGAAAGTAAAAAGGGTTTCGTCCAGAAAAGAGCACCAGGCGCGAAGCGCCTTTAATCTCCAATCTCTAGGTGTGGTTCTTAACATCATACTGTGACATTACTTCATTTGCCCATAGTTGGAGGTTCGAGGTTTTTTATTTACTGTTTTTATTATTTGACCTAGCTCCTAGTGTGGCAGTTTGTTGCACATTTAGAGTTTGAGTAATTTTGGCGATTTGATGCAGATCTAAGGATTTCCTAGCAATTTGGCAGTTTAAGGTTTAAGAACGTTTTTTAGAAAACATTGATCGCAGTTTTTATTTAATTTCAACTATTTAAGGTGGGACTTACCTAATTCCGATTTTCAATATTAAGTACCGCGCGGGGTCTCTTACGAGATTTGGCCTTGCGATGATCATAGTCATGCAGATTGAATAGTAGTTCATTTGGAACAGATGGCAGATTTTTATAGAACTTAAGCGCTAGCTTTTAAATTTGGGCTCTAACAGTTTTTATTTTGAAGTCTTTCCTAATTACCGAGTTTCTTAAGTATCTAGGGGCTTTCCTTATAATCCTCAAAGTTTTGTTTTATTTTGTCTCTAGTAAGTCTATAGTAGTTTTACAGGCATATGCATACAGCATTCCCGGGCGGATGACCGATTTATAAATTAGGAGTTTATTTTGATAACTTAGATTTCCGTTTACTATCATTGGGTATAAGGCTCATGTGGCCACTATTATTTAAAAAAATCTGATGTGGGCAACACATGACTTTCCTTATATAATGCAATGAATTTACTACTTTTACAGTAAAAAAATAGGTTTTTCTTATAGTAGATACTAATATTCTTTGCAAGATATTGAATTTTCGACAATTAGTCGTCATTTTCATTGATTTAGCGTCAGTTGTATCCATTTGGCGAGATTGTTCTTAATTTGGTAACATTTCAAAAAGTCGTCAAGTTGGTGACATTCCGCCAAATTCGTCGCCAAAACCTCTGCAAGCGTTATGAACGAAGAAATAAGTTGTTCTTACAGCAGATAAATGACTATTGGCGTTAAAATACAAAAGTATTACTCAAAGTATCTTTTTTCATGAATGGAACGGGCTAGATCCACGAGAATGATGTCACCCAATTTATCGCATGGTATTACATATGAAAAGTGAACATGTTTCTCAATAGGAAATATTTTTTTTTTCATTTTATATGACTTTTTGATAATTTTTTTGAAAAATGTGCAATATCTCGAGAACGGTTCATATTAGCGTTCTAAAATGTATGTCAATTGTTTTCTAATGAAACATTGCATAAGAAATGTCTATTTGCGTAACTTTATTAGTGGTTTTGATTCTTTGACGATTTTTTCAAAATTTTATTCGAAAATTTAGGGGGGTTCTGAACATTCGATTACTTATAAAAACAATAGGCTTCCAGTGTTTATGGATTGTGATTTTTGTACCAAATTTGGTTCGAATCGGTCTATTCATTCGTCAGTTATCGTCTCCACAGACTCACTGACACATACACACACACACATACTTTCACACACACACACACACACACAGACATCACTTTAAAAATGTTTGATTCGTGATCAGAGATGCTTGAAACGTGCCCTCCCGTCGAAAACTCGAATTCGAATTTTCGACCCTGTCACAATACTTTCCTTATACATTATGTATATAAGGAAAGTAATACAGGAATCGGAATAAAATATTACTATATTTATTAAAATAGTGTTAATTAAGTTGGTGCATTAACTATTAATTATCCTATAATTTAGCCTCTGTTTTTTAACGAAATACATTGTCATTTTTAGAAAACATAAATAAAGACACAATAACACACCTTTAAACATCCATAATTTTTTTTTAATGGCCAAGCACTTGATTACACATCCATTTTCCCTTTTTCAGCTGCAGTAGTGTGAAACACTTTGCCCTTACATGACTTTGTCCTGCCGCACCCCGGCGGGCGGATCACAATACAACCTAAACGGACAAAACAACATCCAAGCTCGCAGCTGGGAGTCGACCCAGGAGTCGAGAGGGCAGGAGAAAACGCTTGCTTTATACCTCTCAGCTACTGGGCCGGCTGTCCGGATGTTAATTTGCTGAAACATAAAAAATGGATGAAAAGCAACAATTTAATTTTGATATACTTAAATAGAATATTTTTGTTCCATAAAATAATTCTTTTTTTTTTTTTTAATTTCAAACATAATTGCAATGACTAAAAGAACAATTTAAATCATTCATTATAGTCGGCGATGTAGTGATACGTAGATAGACTTTATTAATCTCTTTCATTAAATTTTCAAAGTGGAAAAAAATTCTCACACTCAGTCGCTTGATGAAAATTTCTGTTTTAGCTTTCACTTTCTAGATTCTGACTTCCTCTCAGAATTAGAGGCGCAATTCATATTTAGATCTAATGTGTCTCTTTAGCCGTTGATTAGTACCAGTAGCCATTCCAAGCATGTTGAGTGTTGCCTCACCTCACCTCAGCTCCTATAGCGATGCAACGCTTTTGTAAACACAACAGCGTTTGCAGCTCTGCTATAGAAACGCCATCTAGCGATTGAGGCAGAACTATAAATGACAAAGTATCAAATGGAATCCAGTTGCTAAGATTTGCATTTTTCTGTGCAGAGCGTTGCCCTCAAGGCTTTTAGTTATAAATGATTCTCTTGCTCCTACTGGTATGACTTCGACTAGGCACAGAAATGAAAATTTCTTATTTCTTGTTTAGCTATTTTCTGTTGTTATATTAACAAAGTTCTTTATTTATAATTAATTTATATTCACTGAAATTTCAGCATATTACTTTATACTTATATAATAAAAGTTAGTTCCTAAAAAACGATAACCATTGGTGTTTTTTTTCTTAACATGGGAAACAAAATTTTCGATATTTAATTAATATGAATACATGTTTATTAATAAATAATATTAAACATTTCACAATTTAATAAATTTGCGTTCTCAACTTTTTGTGCTTAAAAAAATATACGAACAATAAAAAGTATTTTTAAACCTTTATAAAAAGAATTATATTGCCTCAGAAGTTTCTAAACAAATAATAATGCATTGACGTTATGCCCTTAAGCATCTTAAGAAATGACCCCAATAAAATATTTTTTACAAGCTTATGTTGAAGAGAGTTTTTTCATTAGATTGCTTGAAAACGAAAAATGTAAGCATATGTATTTTTTTCAATTTTACAGATATTTTTTAAAACCTCTACGAATTGATAAAAAGGGCTTGTTAATTTTTTGTGCTTTTGATTTTTATATTATACTTTAGTAAAAAAGACTCCTTTTATAAGCGAACTTTTTGTGAGTTGTATATAGAAATATTAAATAAAATGCGAAAATATTGATCTCGTACCCAACGTTAATTTCGAGTTTATTATAGACCGACAAAGCGAATTCCATACTCCATTCCTAACGAAGCGAAATCAACATTTGCCTAAATTGTGTTATCCCTTTTACTCGAAAACTGCAATGGGTAGAAAGATGAAATTTTGAATAGATACATGAATATGCAGATTTATAGAATCACAATTTCAATTTATTAAAATGAAATAGAACTGGACTTGCTCTTTAAACTGGACTTGCTCACTCCGCTTCATGCAAATAATAATTAAAAAGCTTTTACACAATTAATCAAAGCTTGTACACTTGCATGCATTGCAAATTAAACTTGTTCCTGTATATTAGATGCGTTTTTCAATTTAAATGTGTTACTTTGTTATCCTGCATTATAACTTGTTTAATTTAATATTCAAATTCTAAAAACTTATATGCTTTGTCTGAGGATTCTCACATATAAAAATGAATTTTTTATACTTCTAATTCCATAAATATTTGTTACATTAAGTCAGCGATTCTCAACCTGTGGGGCGCGCCCCCTAGGGGGGCGCGAGCACGCTAGAGGGGAGACGCGAGAATATCCAAGAGAAAATATTATTTAAAAAAATTGATTAACTGACTGAAAGGAAAGCACACATACACATAGAAAACAAAATACAAGTACATACTTGTACATTTCGACATATTTAACAAATAAAGTAAAACAACTTACTGAATCAAAACTTACTTAATCAAAACATACTAAATTAAAAACAAATTTAATAATTATTAGTGACTTCCTTGGGCCTGTCTTGCAGAGCAAAGTTTTTCGAAGGAAGGCTTAATATTATAAATAGCCACTCTCAGTTCTGTTTCTATATTTAGCCGAGATCTGTATTTTGTCTTCAAAGAAGCCACAGCAAAAAATCCAGTTTCACAAAGGTAGGATGTTGAAAATGGTAATAGAATGCGAAATGCCCTTGTTTTTAGTGCAGAAAAATCATCCTCTACTCCTGCCCAAAATTCAAATAGTGATTTATTACTATATTGTCTTTTGGTTTCGCCACCTGTCGTGAAGTCTATGAGTTTTTCTTCCTCATCAATTGAGAGTCCTTCGGGAGTCTCATGAAATGGATCCCTAACCCACTCGTAACTTGCTATCAGTTTGTCGTCAGCAAGAAAATACTTTTTAAAATTCTTTGCCAGCATGGCTAAATGATTTTCAATAGTTACAAAAACAACTTTCACATGTTCTTCTTCAGCCTTGTAAGTTTTAGTACAATCATCCACATTTGCAAACATTGTTAGGTTTTTTTGCTTTAAATTTCTGCTCCACAATTCCAATTTTCTACAAAAAGCATTAACTTTATCACTCGTATCCAACATGTGTGTATTTGCTCCTTGGAGTTGAAGATTCAAGTTATTTCATTTCTCGAATATGCCGACCAAGTAGCTCAATTTCATCACAAATAAACCATCGCGAAAATTCTCGGCTTCCGGTCTGCTTTCTTCTTCTAGGAAAATGGCGATTTCTTCTCTTAATTCATAAACACGTTGCAAAAATTTCCCACGTGATAACCAACTTGCCTTGCAATAAATTAGTAACGCTGAATGTACTGAACCCATGTCTTTACAAAGTGCGGTAAAGATTCTCGATTTCAGGGGTCTCATTTTTATATAATTTACTACGGTTACAACCGTAGTTAACACAATATTCAGACCAGGACTCATTTCTTTCTAAGCCAAAGCTTCTCTGTGGATCATGCAATGTGTCCAGACGCACTGAGGCGATTTTTGTTTTACAAGTGCTTATATACTTTGGAATCTTCCAGACATTGAACGAGCACCATCGGTGCATATTCCAACCCATTTTTTCTATTCTATGTTTGCCTCGTTCATAAAATCATTTAAAATAGCAAATAATGCGAGCGCTGTTGTTCTGAGTTCTATTGGTTTGCAGAAAAGTAGTTCTTCTACTACTGACATATTATCACAAATTCGAACATAGGCAATTAAATGAGCATCTTTATTACTATCTGTTGCTTCATTAAGCTGTATTGAAAACAATTTGTCACGCAACTTCGAGAAAAGCTGACACTGTGCATCTTCAGCTATATCACCAATTCGACGAGCAACAGTATCATTTGAAAGAGGTATGGACTGCATAGTTTTGAAAAATTATCTCCAAACATAGTTTCTGCAATCTCAATTGCTGCTGGCAAAATAAGTTCTTCACCAATGGTGTGAGGTTTTTTACATCTGGCTATTTTATATGAAACTTTGTAAGATGCAATTAAAGCTTTTTTATTCACAAAGTTTCTTTAAAAAATGATTTTTGCTTTTTATATGATTTTAATTTTAATTCGAAGAATTCTCTGGGTTTGTTGACGTGCTCACTATGAAGCGCTTCCAAATGTCGTTTAAGTTTATTTGGTTTCATGCTGTCTGAGGCCAATATTATATATATATATGTATATAGGTATATATATGTATGTATATATATATATATGTATATATATATATAGGTATATATATATATGTATATATATATATATATATATGTATATATATATATATATATATATATATATATATATATATATATGTATATGTATGTATATATATATATATATATATATATAGGTATATATATATGTATATATATATATATATATATATATATATATATATATATGTATGTATATATATATATAGGTATATATATATATGTATATATATATATATATATAGGTATATATATATATGTATATATATAAATATATATATATATAGGTATATATATGTATGTATATATATATATATATATATATATATAGGTATATATATATATGTATATATATATATATATATATATATATATATATACATATATGTATATATATATATATATATATATATATATATATATATACATATATGTATATATATATATATATATATATATATATATATATATATATATACATATATGTATATATATATATATATATATATATATATATATATATATGTATATATATATATATATATATATAGGTATATATATATATATATATATATATAATGCCAAATGTGGTTTCTCGCCAATGTTGGCTCGCTTTTACTCTTGTTTTGGCAGTTAGTTAAAAATAATTTTAAAACAGAATCCAAAATACTCAATATACATTATTATTGTATACATTTTATTGTAAGCGGGGGCGCGATGAAAATTATGATTGAAAACTGGGCTGCGAATACTGAAAGGTTGAGAAACGCTGCATTAAGTTTTAATTTGAAATCTTCCACAGCTCACATACTTCATATACGCGAGTGCATTCAAACTCCAGCTTTTTGCCAGCAAATTTCTATATGACAATTAAAGCAATTTAATAGACCTCAAAATGCCAAAATATACGACAAAAATGAACATCGCATTTTTATGTCTTAATATATACAGATGAAAACAAAAAAAAACGATTTTAAAAAAAGGGCTAAAACATGTATTTTCAAACCGTATAAAAATATTTTATTATTAATTTATAGTCCGTCCAGTAGACAAAGGAAATCTGACGTGGACAAGTTATTACAGACTAAAACATTTTTCTTTTCTTTCTTTCTTTGTGTATATACATTATGATAAGTTTTATCGCGGAAATCAAGTAATATATTAGAATTTTTTAAGTTATATTTAATTCGTATGTTTAAAGCATTCATTATTTTATTTGAAAGGAAGCGACTTCTATTAACTTAACTATTATAGGGTAAAAGTATTTTCACTGTAAATCTGAGCAATATAAATTTTACGAGTAGTGAGACTTTAGCATGTTGCAATTATAGCATGTTGCCCTTCATTTTAAAGGGCTTGAAAAAATCTATCGCTGATACCAGGTATGTATCCCCTCAGTAGTAACTCCCGTCTCCCGAAAGGAGCAAATGATATCAAGATCGCTGAAATTTTATTGAGGCTATTTGGCTATTTTTCACTACTATGATTGAAACTGCCAAGCTTCGTGATCATAAGGCCATAAGTAACACCTTTTATTTATAATTATGTCAAATTTCGTCCTTTGCTGCCATGTTAAAGAAATATTAAATTTCGAATTTTTTGTTCGAATTTAAAAAAAAAATCTATCCAGTTCTAGATTTTTCGTTAAAAAAGACGAAATAATAGCTTCGTGGAAACCCATTGCTATTTGAGGCAGCTATCGTGTATACCAGAAATCGACGACAGACAGACGGACATAAAAATAGTCAAACCGTGTTCTTGAGGTCCTAAAACATATATTGACATCTATATCTCGAAATCAAAATTTTTCGTGTAAACAATACTTTCGCTATATTATATTCTATAATATGAGAAAGTAAAATATCTTAATAATTAATTAAATATATATACCAGAAACTTTTCCTTGTATTTCGATTTATGAATTTTTGTACTATGCAACCAGGTGATCAGTTAGGTATAAGTATTATAATGCTAACCAACGGAGTCTACGAATCCATGATCTAAGGGTGGCAAAAGAATGACCAGTTGAGCCAATTCGTGTTGGGATTGTTTCAATACATGGATTGTACAAAAACCTTATAATAATGTTACCATTTTACATATTAGGTTCCTTGGAAAGTCCTAGAACGACCCAATATCTTTAAAAGGAAAAGTCCACGAGAGTACTCATGCATACAAATAAAAGTGATTACAACGCCCCTAGTGGAAAATTTGAAAAGTTAGGCTAACAAACTCGACAACAATATGAGATAAACGTAAGAGCTAGTTAGTTGTTTGAGCATTCTCTTATTAGTAGGATTGGACACCCGGAAGGAATGGAGAATGTAAATGGAAGGCAATAAATATCTGTCATACATCAACGTTTGCTAGATGCGCAGCGACTAAGTGGAGATAATTATTATGTAATATATTTTCTCGAATCCAAATGTGAATTATTAATAATATACATTTTCACTCTTTATGAAATTCCTATGCATGTAAGTGTTGTTTATAGTATCATTCCTAAGTTAGACAGCGTTTCAAATATAACTATATTGCATTAAATAAATTCCTTTTGTAACAGTTTTATTGTCGATTCCTTCTTATTAGACAATATGTTACAACTTTAATAGATATTGTTATTCAATCTCGCTTTGTTGCCGAGTTTGTTATGCTAACTTTTTCAGTTCTCCGCTAGGAGCGCTGAAATCACCTTTATTCGATCGGCCATGATTAATTTACTATAGATATGCCTAACTTGTACTATAGATATAGACGTTTTCTATATATATACCTAGTTCGAGGACTCTTCCTTACAAAGTTAATGGGATGTTAAGACTGCCCTAGTAACCTTGTATAATTATTAGCTACCCATGCATGAACTTATTCATCTGTATAAGCAGGGATGAAATTGTTGAAATTAAAATATACAAAACAGTAAAATTATATCATGTTTAAATTCATGACATTATTATTACAAAAATCAACATTGGGTTTCTTACATTATCATAGATGTCTAATTAGGCACTTACTGTAATCGTTGGGCTAGTGTTCATTTCGTTTAAATATTTTATGTTTCGTAAGAAACAATTATTCTCGAAATTAAGTTTGCAATGCACGCCCCATCCTTTCAAAAGGGATTGCATCATGTTCCTATCAAGAAATTCTTATAGTGAAATCTATTGTAAAGGAATTTAACCAAACTTTAGTGATCTAACAAGCAAAAGTTTGGTAATTAGTAAGGAAAATCGGGACTGGTTGAAGCAAATTTCAGAACATAATTTTTTATGCTTTTCAGACATTTGGTAAGAAAAAACAAATCATTCCACAAAGTTATAGAATAAAAAATTCTAAATGATGCTGTAGTTTTGTTTTATCGTAAATTTTAATTAAGAAAGCAGTAGAAAGTTTATCCGTTGGATTTTTTAATACGTTAACTAGCACCGCTCACGTGGTTAGTTAAGGCTGACCTCGAGTTTAATTAACTCAGAAACTTTTAGATTTTAAAAAGTAAAATGTTCATTTGATTGTAATTATATTGGAGTTTATTAAGCTTAACACTATTGTAATTTATTTTTCAATTTTTTTACAACAATTTAAGACAAAAACAAAGTCAATTGTGAAAAGGGAGTAGGTATACAAAGTAAAAATAAAAATGACAGAAAATGCAAGTAAAATCTCAAAATATTCAGCTATGGTGAATCGAAAGATGTCTTTGACATTGTAACAGGAGACAAAATGTGGATTTATTCCCAAGAACCCGAAACAAAGGAGCAATCAACTTTTTGGGTGTTTCAAAATGAACCAAATACTACAAAAGCTGTTCGTGCCCGAAGTCGTAGAACAATAAATACTGACTGGCACTCCACAATTTGCTTGCCAGAAATAGTTGGTCAAATTAGAAAACATAATGCAAAACATCGTAACATTCTTCATCATGACAATGCGAGCTCACACGCTGCATTTCAAACCATCAATTATTTGAAGCCCTAAAAATTGATTTCATGAACCATTGTCCTTATTCGCCTTATCTATCACCCAGTAAGTTTTCTTGTCCCCAAAAATCAAAAATAAAATGCGTGGTCAACGATTTATCAGCCCGTAAGAAGCAGTAGAAGCTCATCACATATTTCTGCTATGCCAACTTCTGAATGCCATAATTGTTAAAAAATTAGTTTATTCGAATGAAAATGTGCATTTATACTAAAGGCGAATATTTTGAAAAGCAATAAAACTATTTATTTCCATACAAAAATATTTTGTGTATTATTTTCTAAAAACTTAAATACTAACCACGTATATATCTTGAATGATCGGACGCAGCCCCATAGTTCAAATCTAAAAAATGCTTCAAGTAAGGCAAATTTTCAGACTACGACAGCTATGGTCCTATGGTGTGACACCTTTTAGTAAAAAGTACAATATTCAACTTTTTATACGGGCCCTCTACAAAAGAAAGTTCCAATTAGAAAAATGCTCCTTATTCAATTAAAGATCTTTTGGAAAAATAAATTGTTCAGTAATATACAAAATGGACTATAAAGAATTTTGTCAAAAATTTAGGACAGTGATTTACACTGTCAAAATTATTTTAAACCACTCTCACCCGAGGGCTCGTATAAAAATGGAATTTCGTTAGATAAATTTTGCATTCATAAACTTGCAAGCGTATCAATCAGTTTTATACAGTCCAGAATTAATGACTTGTGGAAAACTTTAATGATTCCCAAAGTAATTTTTTCCGTATGACAATGTAACATTTTGTTTGACTAATTGGATTATTAAAAATGTTTTTAATTGCATTTCTTAGGGACCCGTAGAAGACCCAGACCGTCCGACTCATCCAAAGGACTTAAGCAACTATTTGGACGGCTGAACTCTTAGGGACCCGTATAAAGGGTTACATTATTATTTTTTTTCTTTGTTAAAGAGTGTGACATGATCAAAATTTGCATATGATAGTTTATCTTAGAGTATTTCTTAAATTAGTATAATGGGTTTACGACCAAGCGTTCAAGAGACATTTTCGTCATGCAATTATTTTAAAGCACAATGTATACCTGAGTTAAAAAAAGTGTAAATTGTAAAGAGTCAATTGTAAAATTCGAAAATGAGCTATTTAAGGTATCCAGTCTCCATGTGCTTTCAATGTACAGGTATTTTAATTTATTTTATTTCTTCACTAAGGAAGGAACTTCACCCTGCATAACAAAATACCTTTGGGTCTTTTTTTTAAACTGGAAGAATAGAGAATCAGCTTAGTAGCTCAATGGATAAAAGAGCGTCTGGTGAGTAAGAGATCTACGACCTGTGCTTAAGTACTTATTTGGGGCGTATTACGCCTACGCAGCAGGTGTGCTCGGATTGCATGCGTCGGCATAGCAGGCCTAGAGCGTGTTTGGATGCTTATCTAGGGTGTAATTCGCCCTCGTAGCTGGCGTACCCGTATTGCATATATGGTACGAGTCACGCATCAGGCGTACCCAAATTGTATGAGCTCACGCAGATGACAAAAACACGTTTGGGTATTTATCTAGGGCGTACTGCACCTGCGCAACTGGCTTATCCGTATTGCACACTCGGTCAGCTACTACAAGAAAAATTTTGCAACTTAAGACTTTTACAAAAAACTACCTTGCTAGTTGCCAAAGGCGATTGACACAAAATGTTGGTTTTTTACAAGATATCGATTGATTGTGAAAATTTAACATTGGCAATATTTGTTACAGCCCCACCGCAGCCAGTTAATATCGTCTTGAAGGGATGGCGATGTTCCAGGAAAGATTTACTCCACTTGTTCTAATTAGCTGCCGCCTTATTCGGAGCAGCGTTCTAGATTTCGATTGTTCTCTTGCGCGCTGCTGATTGAACGAAACCATTTTAATATAAAATATAATTATGAAACATTATTGCCACATATGAACAATAGCTAAAAAAGTAATTCTTTTAATTTTAGCAATTTCGTACTCTGTAGTACAATAGAATATAATTATTCATTTTGGGCTTAAATATAGGCTCCAGTCGATGGTCTGTATATACGAATCTACCTCTAACTTACTGGGCTATAAATAAATAAAATGAAAATTTAGACTTAGTATTGCAAAATTCATGTGGAATCCATACTGAAAATTTTTTCCTTAGTCACTTTAGCACCTGCTGAAATAGTGATTTTGATTAAAACTATCTGCTTGAAAATTTACACTCCCCTTTTTCTATGTTGACGACAAATATACGTGCATTGTTTCAGTGTCGAAGGAGAAGATACTCTAAATGTTAAAGAAAGGCGTGGTCAAATTTGGGCGTGGTCAAATGCATTATTTTTAGATGTTCGCCTGATTTTAGCCTTGATATTTCTTAAATAAGTGGTCACAACCCCAGTGTTTATGGGGGGATGGCTAAGGGGTTGCCAGACATTTATTATGGATGACAGATAAAATTAAAAAAAACTCAGAGGTGGTTCCAGTTCAATAGAGCCGAAATTATTTTGCTTGAATAACATTTTGTAAAATAGAACTCAACTTTTGCAATATCGAAAAAAAATGAACTCTAACAAAAATATGATTGTATACACTTATAGGGCTTTAAAAGGTCTATAAATTCGTGGTTATTTGTTTATCGCTATCACTTCTAATTTTTAAGATATAAATTACAAACTGGAAAAACGTAAAATGTTCATACTTCTTCAAATTGACAAGATGAATATTTGAAAACTACAAGAGATTTTTTTAAAAGAAATATAGATTTAGATTACTAAATTTCCTCATTCATATTTTTGTCGCTTACTATTTATATCTATATTTTACAGTTTCGAAGATATTTCGAATGAAAGTATGAAAATGAAATAAAATCTCTTTTAGCCAGATAATATTTTAAGTTTTTTATTTTCAAAAAATAGAGCTCGATTCAAACTCCAATTATAAATACTTTTAGGGCTTCCAAAGAGTTACAAATTCTTGCTTGTCGTTCAAAGCTAACTTTTTCAGTTTTTGAGATATAAACATTACAATCTTGAAAAACGAAAACTTTTCAATCTTCTTCACCTTGACAGGACAATTACTCGAAAACTATAAGAGCTCAATTTTAATAATAAATATAGATTTTAATACTAAATTTTCTAGTACACATTTTTGTCATATACTATTTATGGCTATCTTTTACAGTTTACTATATATTTCGAGTGAAATGTAGGAAAATGAATAACATTTATTCGGAGAGTTATCTTTTCAGAAAATGTTTTCTTTTTTTTTCAGAAAAAAGTTTTAAAATATTAAAATATTGTAATTATATTTACATATTCATAATCTGGACCCTATTTTGAACAGAACAAGAAAAAATCATTTACATTTTTATCTATTAGATTCGAGAGAATAAGTGTTACATTTTTCGTAACGCTCTGTTTTTCCGCTGGAGAAATCCCAACCATAGATGTTATTCACATCAAAATAATGCTTTTATTTTTTTTTTTTTTAATATATAGATTTAAACTCAAATTTCACATTAGGAGTTTCACATTATGTGTAATATTGTTTTATTAACTGTGTTTTCTTGTTTCAAAAATATCCCGCATACTATATTTTACATGAAACATTAGACATTTTTAATTGCTGAATCTAACTAGTGTTAACGAATTTTCAAAATATAAATTTTTAAATGTATAAATAATAATTTTCAGCCTTTGATATTATTTGGATAGTGGCAGGGTGGGTCTTCTAAAAATATAATTTTTCGGTGGGGCCACCATTATTCTAAGTCTTACCATTATTCTATCACCATTATTCTAAGTCTTGCTTGTGAAATAATGAAACAACATAATATAATACAACACTTGTATACTGAAGCAACATAATTTCGTAATTTACGCACGTTTATATAATTTGCCGAATGGCAATATGCACTTCATCAACGATTTGGGTTTGCTTACATATTCGCTTAACGAATTACGTTATTTTACATTTTTATATTATTTATATTTTATTTAAATTTTAGTATTTTATTTAAAAATTGCTTCATTTTAAAATACGTTTTTGCAATAATAACACTTTATACACAATATTTTGGACTTCTTTTTTAACTTTATGCCAATTTAGTCTCAAACTAGATATAATGTTTTATATGTCCACTAACATGCTTCGTAAGCATACAGTTAGGCCTAACAGACACTTTAGCGTTTCCGCCATTATTCTCTGAGCACTTGAGGGAAAGAATATCAAAACCGATTTAATGAGGTAATTTTGAGATATTTTACGAAGGTAAATAACACTATATAAAATTTATACAAAAATTATATTTTTAAGACATCTTTGACGAAACAAAAATTATATTTTGCATTTATTTGATTGCATTTATTTTAATTACAGATATTTTGCATTTATTTTATTGCATTCATTTTGACTTAAAAATTATTTTGCATTTATTTGATTGCATTCATTTTGACTTAAAAGATATTTTGAATTTATTAACTTTCAGTGAATAAAATTTTCCCATGATTTTTCACGGGTACACGCTATTTGAACTTAATTATCAGGATTTTCTATTTGTCTAATTTGTTATAGGGGGTCAAAGCCGTCTTGGCCCTTACGTGGCCTGGTATCTAGAAAAAGTAAAGTACAGGTTCCACTTTTACAATCATGGGGGACGTATAAATAAGAAAGTGTATGGTGGCAAAAGCTTTCGAACCTTTCTTAAATTAGATATACGCTAAACAGCTAGGTGTTCTGTTTACCTAGGTATAAAGATATACCTAGAAAACCCCATATACCTAGAAAACTCCATATACCTAGAAAACCCCTTCGTATACGGTTTCCCAGCAGCCTGAGCAGGACTGCTAGGAAAATGCTTAAGCACCCCAATAACTTCTTAAAGAATAGTCCATGAGTGTACACGCTACATCTCTTCTAGAAAAAGTGACCATAACCGATGGAATAAAAATGATTTTAGCGCCCCTAGCGGAGAATTTGAAATGTTATAACATCGAACTCAGCAACAAAACGATGTAGCGAAAAAGTGTCAATTACAACGTTGTAAAGTATTGTCTAATTGGGTGGAATTCATGCCAGTAACGTACGGAACGTTTATGGTAAGTAATAAAACCCTGTACAAAAGTCGTATCATTTGGGAACCAACTTAGTCTAACTGTGGTTCTTGCAATATCTCGAGAACGGTTCATGTTAGCGTTTTAAAATTTATGTCAATCGTATTCTAATAAAAAATTACATAACAAATATCTATTTGCGCATCTTTATTAGTGGTTTTGATTTCTTGACGATTTTTTCAAAATTTCCCTCGAAAATTTAGGGGGGATCTGAACATTCGATTGCGTATAAAAACAATAGGTTTCCAGTGTTTACGGATTGTGATTTTTGTACCAAATTTCGTTCGAATCGGTCCAGTGGCATCCACAGGAGCCTTACTCTCTTTCCTCTACCACCAACTCCTCGGATATACATACGGACCCACATATTTAACGTGCCCGTACTCCACGTGAACACGGACACAGTTTGTTCAGGCCGGGAATCAAACTCGTTCGAGTGCAATCCGCGCGCTCTAACCGCTGGCCTGTCTCTCCCCGAGCAAACCTATGTAGATAGAATTTGTTTTCTCAGGAAGTAGTCGTTAATTTTTCGAGCTTTCAATTGTTTAATTTTGGGGCCCTTCTAACGTCTGGGACCCGGGTCAGTTGTCCCATATACCCATGCGTTAGTCAGACCCGACGTATCACCAAAGCCTGTAACACTGTGATGATACCTACAATGCTTATCAAAATACGCTGTCATATTCTTTTCCGAATTCAATTATGCATTGTTGCTAACGGAGGGCATTTCTTAACAGGCTGTACTTTAGATTCCTATGCATATACGTGTTGTTTACTTTAGCACACCTGAATATGATAGTAATTCACAATTTACGATATTATGTCAAATAAATGCCTTCTGTACGGTTTTATTGTCGATTCCTACTTGACAATATTCTATAACTTTTAAACTGGCTTTGTATTTTCGTCTGTCTTGCTTTGTGCTTAAGCTCATTTTTCTAACTTTTTAAATTACCCACTAGTGACGCACTATCTGTAAAAAGGATACAAAATTTAAATTATAAAAGGATACAAAAATTAAATTATAAAATGATACAAAATTTAAATTATGAAAGGATACAAAAATTAAATTACAAAATGATACAAAATTTAAATTATAAAAGGATGCAAAAATTAAATTATAAAGGAATACAAAATTTAAATTATAAAAGTAAACAAAAATTAAATTGTAGAAGGATACAAAATTTAAATTATAAAAGGATACAAAATTTAAATTATAAAAGGATACAAAAATTAAATTATAAAAGGATACAAAATTTAAATTATAAAAGGATACAAAATTCAAATTATAAAAAGATACAAAATTTAAATTATAAAAGGATACAAAATTCAAATTATAAAAGGATACAAAATTTAAATTATAAAAGTATACAAAATTCAAATTATAAAAGGATACAAAATTTACATTATAAAAGGATACAAAATTCAAATTATAAAAGGATACAAAATTTAAATTATAAAAGGATACAAAAATGAAATTATAAAAGGATACAAAATTTAAATTATAAAAGGATACAAAATTTAAATTATAAAAGGATACAAAATTTAAATTATAAAAGGATACAAAATTTAAATTATAAAAGGATACAAAATTTAAGTTATAAAAGGATACAAAATTTAAATTAGAAAAGGATACAAAATTTAAATTAGAAAAGGATACAAAATTTAAATTATAAAAGGATACAAAATTTAAATTATAAAAGGATACAAAATTTAAATTATAAAAGGATACAAAATTTAAATTATAAATGTGAGACCAGAATATGTTTTCACATGTAGTGAGACAAGTTTATGTGTAGATTTATGGTGTCCTTAAAGGCAGACAAAGCATTAGTCTAGCTGGCGTCGAATTTTATGAGAACTTGAACTTTTAGGTCAAAGGACAGTAAATTTAGGAGGCCGGACTGAAAGTACAGTCATGCCATTGGATGAGGGGTGGCCAATCAGTGCCATGGAAGATGTAAGGCGAAGTCCCCCCCCCCCCCACCGAGTGGACCTCAAGTTTGGATCCGAGAATCGGCAGTATAGCAAATAGTATAGTATAAGATTATCGGCAGTATTAGTATGAGTATTTTTTGTAATAGATAGTAGTAGAACATGAACAAGTAAGATGACTTAGAAGCAGTTATAGAAAGATTTGAGTATTAGAGAAATCATGACTTAGAGGCATCAGCATTCTGACTTAGCAACATGAACAAGTAAGATGACGACAAGCATCATCGTAAGATTAGCAGATTTCAAGTAGTGAGAGTATCATCATGACATGGAGAGAACAACTACAGACGAATTCGACCACGGTTCCCAACAAGGCCCAAAACTCAAGGTATGTGTCATCAACAATCCAACGGTTAATGAATATTTAGATATTGGTTCAAGTAGTCTCACATGTCATGCCATCCCAGTCTATTTTAAGAATAATGTACTGTATTGGAAGTTAATAAGTAGTTTTGTAAATTAATAAATGTTTTTGTTAAGTTTAAATAGTCTAATCTTTTAATAATGGTTAATGAATTCCTTTGCAGGACTAACACTTAAGTTAAAATAATTGGAGTGTTATTGTTTAAACACAACGTACTTATAATCATTAAAATTAAAGATAAACAATTGATATTATTATAATATAATTTTAACTTAACCCTAATTTTATTAGTCTTGCCACAATAAAAGGATACAAAATTTAAATTATAAAAGGATGCAAAATTTAAATTATAAAAGGATACGAAATTTAAATTTTAAAAGGATACAAAAATTAAACTATAAAAGGACACAAAATTTAAATTATAAAAGGATATAAAATTTAAATTATAAAAGGATACAAAATTTAAATTATAGAAGGATACAAAATTTAAATTATAAAAGGATGCAAAATTTAAATTATAAAAGGATACAAAAATTAAATTACAAAAGGATACAAAATTTAAATTATAAAAGGATACAAAATTTAAATTATGAAAGGATACAAAATTTAAATTAAAAAAGGATACAAAAATTAAATTATAAAAGGATGCAAAATTTAAATTTTAAAAGGATACAATATTTAAATTATAAAAAGATACAAAAATGAAATTAAAAAAGATTCAAAATTTAAATTTTAAAAAGATACAAAAATGTGAAAAAGGGTAGGAATAAAAAATGGTTGAAAAATCTGCCATTCACAAATTACAGACCCAAATATCTTTCATATACATTTGTGTCTTGAATTTCTTTAATTGGCCAATTATATGTGGATTTTCATCCCAAAATATGCTTTTTATGTTAAAACGTAATTAACGTCGGGTTGAGAATCCAGTCATGTGACATGCAAAAGCAAAATGACTACTGAACTAAAAATTATTTAAAAATATAATTTTAGAGAAAATTTTGAGCAGTTCTCTTAATTAGAAGTAGAACTATTTGAATTTTGAATATTTCGTAGCACTTTTTTCTACAAAATCAATCTATTACGATAATTCAAGCAGTAATGATGATAGTATCTTAACTAATAAAGAAATATGTATTTGTGTGTCTGTGTGTGGGCAGTCTGCCCACACACAGACCACAATCAAACCGCCGTACAATCATGAAATGATTGTACGGCGGTTTGTCTGCCCACAATCAAACCGCCGTACAATCATGAAATTTGGTACACAAGTATTCCTCGACGTATATACAGGTGCACCTCCGGAGTTATTTATTTTAAATTTCGAATTATTTTTTTACCTATTATATTTATACGATGTTTACACAAATCAATACCTTAGCGACCTAAAATTTTATCGCAGCATTTCCATCTTGACACCATCGGAAAGATCGAAAAATTGTCTTTTAAGCAAACTTTAAACGAAGTCCTGACAAGTATCAGAAAAATTTTAATAATTTTTTAAAAGAGTATATTTTTCGTGAGTTTTAAACCTCCTCGATTTTTATATTAAGATATACATAATTTAATATGCCATCCAACCTTCATATTTTAACAGAAGCTCCTAAATATATCATAGACTACTCCAGAAAAAAAAATAATTTCATAAACCCATCCATTGGTCAATTATAATTTTTTTAACTCAGCCATATCTGATTTTTTTAATGAACCTAGCAGTCAACGGACCGGTCGTTACTCTTAAGTACGCCACTCTTACATACGAGAGAAAGGATAGACTCATTGAGTTGATGGGAGAGCGGAGTGTTAAATTTCTCCCCCCCCCCCCCCCCCCCCCACACACACACAGACGGACTCCAGAGATATTCTGTTTCAGATTCTTGAGGTTTTGAGTTTTGAAGCATGATGTGGAGCATGATGTTATCGATATCTCTATTATTTAAATGGCAGGCATTTATCTTGCAGTGGTCAATATATAAATTGATTTAATAGTGTTAAGATGGTTGAAATTAAGATTTAAATCGTGGCATGTAATTTTTATTTTTGTTTACACAAATACAGTTTATTTATTTTTGGTTATTTTATATAACTACCCTGCTTTAGCACCCGGGAAACGCCGGGTACATTTTCTAGTATAGTATACAGAAGGATTTATATTTTGAACTACATTGTGGATGTTAATGGTACCAAAATTATTTATACTGACATTTGTTTATCTCTCTCTTAGTCTGTGCGTGTGTGTCTCTATCTGTCTCTCTATCTCTCTCATATTATTGAAAAACTAAGTTTGGCCAGAATTTATAGAAATTCTATTGATTAGAACTCATATTCGAATTTTAATATATACAAAAAATAAATAGTCTTCTCTGTTGTCCATGTTGTCCTTTATTATGTTATCCTTTTTGATATTATTATTTATTATATTAGAATGATATAGCGAGCACATTAATCTGTTGTTTGTGAGTTGATGAATTACTTTAGTTCCCAGGGTGTTGAGTTCCTGGTGTGGGTTTCTCTCATCGCTGCAAGTACTATTAGACTCTTCCAAGTGGTGGGTCAAGCCTAATTTTTCCGTCGGCGACTGGAGTCCTTGATTGGAATACATTCCTTGGACCCTACCCGGTGAATGGTTTCATTGACCGTAACCATTTAACAAGGGACTAGTGGATTGGAGATCTGAACCTGAAGTCCTTCTTTATGTCGGCTTGAAGCGAATGTTCACAATGGCGGATCTCTCTTCTAACATAGTAAGATTTTCTTATCCGTTTTTGATGTTAATATTAACCCCTTCACATTTCTGATTAAAAATGACCAGAATTGCACTCATTTGATTATCCTTTATTATATTATCCCTTAATACATTAGACTGATATAAAGAGCACATTAATCTGATGAATTGTGAGTTGATGAACTACATTCTTGAATTCCTGATGTGGATTCCTCTCATCGCTGCAAGTACTGGGTTCTTCCAAGAAGCGGGTCAGGTCTAATTTTTCCGTCGACGACTGGAGTCTTTTCTTGTAATGTAATCTTTGGACCCTACCCGGCGAATGGTTTAGTTGACCGTGACTTCTTAACAAGGTACTTGTGTATTGGAGATATGAACCTGTAGCTCTTTTTTATATAGGTCGGAAGAGCGAGTTTGCACTAAAGGAATCCTTTTCTAACATATATGTAAGGATTAGCTCAAAGATTTCCTTATACGTTTCATATGTTAATATTTACCCTTTGACATTTCCAGTTTGAAATGGCAGGATTTTAGTCATTTTATTAGCCAAAAGAATTTGACCTTCATTGAATTTTTATTCAAACTATTATATCTTTAATCAAATATATCTGTGATACTCCAAGTTTTTTAAAAAACATAAAAAATATACTTTCAGTTTGAGAAAAAAGTTTTGCAAGTAAATTTTAAAGTTAATATATTTTCTCTTAGTCAAAGTAAGCCTAATGAACTAGTTTTTGTTTTCAATATCAAAAACCTTCCACTTAAATTTTTCCCGAGGCATAATTTGATAGTTGCATATTTCGCAGCAATTCGTTAAGTATAGCAACCACTTTATTGCATTCTATGTTATAGCTACATGTTCGGAAATTTCGACGTTAATTCGGTCTTAAGATAATAAGGTTGTTTGAGGATCAAAATCCTAATATAATTGGCCAATTAATCGAACAAAAAAGATATCCGAAAAGCTCTGGGTTTGATATTTGTGTTGTTACTTTTTTTATTTAACATTCTTTTTTACTTTTCCTACATATATAGTATAATGCATAGGTAAAGTATAGTGACGGAGCCGAAAATTCAAATTCAAGTTTTCGGAAAAAGGATACGTTTCAAGCATCCCTGAACTTCAATCGAACGTTTTTGGGGTGATGCCTGTGTGTATATATGTGTGTATGTATGTTAGTGTGTGTATATGCTAGTGTGTATGTTAGTGTGTGGGGGGGTGGGGGTGGAATGGAGCGATTCGAAAATAGTTAAGCACGTTTATCATAATCAGTGAGTACAGAAACCTATTGATTTTATATACGTTTGAATGTTGAGAAGCCATCCCATGTTTTGAATGAACTTTTGAAAAAATCATTAAAAAATCAGAAGCTACAATAATGTTAAATAAATTATCATTTACTACGTAATTTATCATTAGAAAACTATCAACTTTGGAACGGTATCAACTTTGGAACGGTAGCATGAACCCATCTTAAGATATAGCACGTTTATGGATACATTTATCGAAACAGTTACTCTTGAAATTGAAATAAGTAAAAAGTATTCTTTAAATAAGTTGACCTATGCGATAAATTTGAATAAATATTGTAATTGTGCGTCGTTTAGAAAATGTTGCCAAATTAACTATAATGTCGCTAAAATGGCAAAAATAGCGCTTAATTCACAAAATTGATGTAAATTTAATATTTTCTAGCTGTTAAAATCATTTAATAAATAGGGAGTATAATGCTTAACGAATTCTAGCAATATTTCTATTGTCAAGTTTGATTTGCGAGAGATATAAATTAATTTTATATATCCAAATAGTTTTCTACATTGTCTTCCAGAAAAGCGACTAATATTAATGAACACGTCAACGTTAAAAACTTTGCGTCATGAAACTTGCACATTATTAGTAATTTGTCGAGAAACAAGTGAAGTTATCGCATTATGTAGGGAAATTCATGTGTTTCCCACATCAAATTTTGCTTTGTTAGGAATAATTTTACTTTTACAATTTCTATATATTTTAAATTTTCATAAAATATAACTCTATAAAATAGCTTTATATTTCAAAATATTAATGTATATAAAAAAATGTATTGTTAGGTTAGATATTTTTTACAAAGAAATATAATATTAATAGATTTCCTTCAGCTTAATAATGCTTGATGCACTTGTTTCTAACTTTACATTGTGATTATTCATTACTTTCTGTAAATTACGTTATTTTTTCTTCAAATTACGTAGCGTGGGATTCAAATTACGTAGCATCAGATTAATGTGCGTTTTCTTCAAATTACGTGCGTTACATGGAATTACTTTCTCTAAATTACGTAGCGTGTTGTAAAGAGAATTACTTTATAAATTACATAGCGTGTTGTGTAGAAAATTACTTTCTCTAAATTACGTAGCGTGTTGTAAAGAGAATTACTTTATAAATTACATAGCGTGTTGTGTAGAAAATTGCTTTCTCTAAATTACGTAGCGTGTTGTAAAGAGAATTACTTTATAAATTACATAGCGTGTTGTGTAGAAAATTACTTTCTCTAAATTACGTAGCGTGTTGTAAAGAGAATTACTTTATAAATTACATAGCGTGTTGTGTAGAAAATTACTTTCTCTAAATTACGTAGCGTGTTGTAAAGAGAATTACTTTATAAATTACATAGCGTGTTGTGTAGAAAATTGCTTTCTCTAAATTACGTAGCGTGTTGTAAAGAGAATTACTTTATAAATTACATAGCGTGTTGTGTAGAAAATTACTTTCTCTAAATTACGTAGTGTGTTGTAAAGAGAATTACTTTATAAATTACATAGCGTGTTGTGTAGAAAATTACTTTCTCTAAATTACGTAGCGCGTTGTAAAGAGAATTACTTTATAAATTACATAACGTGTTGTGTAGAAAATTACTTTCTCTAAATTACGTAGCGTGTTGTAAAGAGAATTACTTTATAAATTACACAGCGTGTTGTGTAGAAAATTACTTTCTCTAAATTACGTAGCGTGCTGTATAGTTAATTACTTTCTCCAAATTACTTAACGTGTTACACGGGGAATTACTGTTTCTAAATTACGTAGCGTGTTGTATATGAAATTACTTTCTCTAAATACATAGTGTAATGTATTACAGTGGAATCAGAGGTTGAAATCAGACTTTTCGACGAATGAACAAGCTTTGAGTACCTCTAAACTGAAATCGAATGTTTTTGAGTTGATATCCTGATATCCTTTCAAAAAGATGGATTATGCAAAAATCTATAACCAAATAGAATGATTTATAAATTATGCGGCTAAAAGAGACGATAATTGAAAATTTAGATTTTCGTCAAATTATTCCCTAAGATAAAGCAGTGATATCGAAAACCGAATAATACTAGGAGTATTTTGTTATTTTTCACTGTTCTACTATTTATATGTAAAATAAGAGTTTAGACTTAATTTAAATTATATTTAATAATATCGATAGGTTTCAGTATCAAATCATCGTGTTAAAAGGTCTGTTAAAAACTTGAAAAGATGGTTTTGAAATATATAAATTATTTAACCAAATTTTAGCAAATAAACTTAAAAATGAAACTTGTAAGAACAGCAATTAATTGATAAAATGTATCACCGGTTCCGAAAGCGACGCACTCATTAAATGACGTTGCTTTACAGAATAGAAATAGAAAAGAAAAAAACTAAACAGTTATTTTTCATTACCAAAGTGAATTACTACAGAAGCTAAGAAAAGCAACTTATGCCGTTTTTCCTTTGTGTTTTCTGAACGTCACATTACCTTGGTCAAGTGTACAACTCTCTGATAGAAACCTTTTACCAACGCACTTATTTTGTCATTTGATCCTTAAAAAGAAGACTGTTTTTTTCTATCCTTATTTTTTTCGTCTTCCTTCAGTAGCTTAAGCGTAATTTTTTATATTTGTCAATTTCATCCCTTTAAAAAATAATTAACCAAAGCCCGTATTCGAACCAAAACCTATTGCTTATATACATTGTTTATATACACACTATCTTCTAAACTTCTCAAGTCATGTTAAGAATTACCGGCACCTTATAGATGCCTCCCTCAATATAATGTGCCCCTAACTTCTTCGAACACTTACTACAATATATTTTGTGTTCAAACACCATTGTAGCGTAGTAAGTAATTTTTTCCACTAAGAAAGCAATCGAACAGAACTGGCAATCAAACTCAAGTGCAGGCTCGGCCCAGTCTTAATGCCTACTACATCACTCTGTCCCTACAAAGAATTACTAGAATAACCTTATATGCTCCCCTTTAAAACAATGCAGGAGGCGGTCCCAACCTCTGCGGTTGCTACCGCACTAGACCATTCACAGTACATAGACCCGATATTGGGCGTTTAATTCTTGCTAAAGAATCGTCTGCATTCTGTGATTCAAGCCAAAGTTGTGTACGGTTTTGTTGTAAGTCGTTCCCCGTAGGTATAAAGGTGAAGTTACAGAACTTAAGATTTTGAATACTTGCAATGTGGGCTCTTAAATTTATTAAGGTCATGTGATTTATTGTGGAAGGAGAGTTTGATTAATTGGATCATTTATTGAGATGTTAGTCATGTACACGTGGCGTGGAAATGCTTTGCCCTTCAGGTGCATCATTGTTTTCCTTCGTCCAGTGTTCTTGGACTAACTCAAACCAGTCACGATGGGTGATTTATTAGGATTTTCAAAAAGAAGGAACCGCTTAGTGTGAATATTCGGCCAAAAATTACAGAAACCCTTTGACGGGGATAAGTAATACAGAGTTAATATTGCAAGACATCATGCCACCTTGGAGGGGATGTCACCCTTTTCATGACGAATTGGTCCCGGTTCTGTAGCTATAGACCCACCTTCTCTAAGAGACACATTACAGCATTACAGTAGTCCCCCGATAAGCGCCATTCATTGGTAGCGCGAAAACACCGCGTTAAGTGAAATCGTGCTAATCGAACTTTATCAAATATCCTAATGCGTCCCAAGACCTTAAAAAGACCAACCAATAAATTTTAATGAGATTTTTATATTAAATTACCATACAGCAGAATAAAAACAAATGGTAATAATTTATATTTACAGCAAATATTTATTGAAATAAACAGAACACTTTAGTATTTCTTTCAAAACTATTTACAGCTTACAGTACAGTAAAATAATTTGCTTTTCAAAATATTTAATGCGTGAATTACACTCGCAATTGAGGAGTGACACATTAATATAAAATTGCTAAAGTATCAAGGAACACCATAGCACATTGACAGCTCTGTGAATGTTACCTACATTCAAAAGTTCAATGAAATTACACGTAAACAATCAGCTAGCACTTATTTCTTTCTAAAATATTTAAAAGGCTGGTTTCGTAGAACGTTTTTCAAAAGGGTATTTAAATTATTGTGCGTTTTTTAAAATACTTTAATGTACAGTACTATATACACGCATATATATTATGAGCGGCGCATCAATATATAAAACATATACATTTATACAACTGAACATCCCCGCTCTATGAAAGCAAAGCTTGAAATATCCGTTCACTAGTCTCAGGCCTGATTCAAATATCGCACCAATAGAAATATTGTTTTGTGCTGATCGAAATTTGGTTGTTAATTATAAACCGCGCTAATCAAACTCACTCTAATTGAAGGATTCTTGTAATCTGATACTTATGAATGGGAAGTTTATAAATTATCTTTCTTCCCAAAGTTTAGGTTTATCCACATATCTTTCAAAATTCTATGTGTTCATCGGATCTGTAGATATATGGTAAAATGGTCTATGGGTTCCTCTCACCGCTGCTAGTGTCTAACTCGGTAGCAGGGGGCTTCATATCCGTCCGCAACTGGAGTCTCTACTGGCGGGTGATATTCGGACTCTGCAAAGTGAATGATTCCGTTGGCAGTTCCCCGTCTTTAAGGCTTCACTAGAATTGAGATTTGGACTTAAATCCCACCTTAAGCCACTGATTGTTTTAAAACAGTTTTCAGTTTATACATAATATTAGCTGATAATTATATTTTTACAATAAAGTTATCTCTTTATAGATCCCATTAACTGATAACTTCATACATTTAATAACATAATCAATTTATATTTATATAAAGCTATCATTTTATATCAGTTTATACGCATCTGTTTCAGAAGTTGATATAAAATTTATTACAAAGGCACAATGATGAACAACTTGTTTGACAATATACTTAAAACTTAAAGAGGATTATAATTCAACCGTAAGCTCTCTGTAATGGGAGATAACCTTTTAAGATATTGATCCTCAAAGTGCGTATTATTATTATTTACTTTGACGAAAGAGGAGATCTTTATAAATTATTAACTTTAGAAAACGACTTTAAAGATATATTTATTCTGAGACTTAATATGATACAAGAGAATTTAAAGTAAATGCACTATTCATGTATGAGAAAATGTAAAGAATTCATTCTAATAAATTCATATCAACAAAATAGAAGTTTTTGTTACGCATTACTGGGATGTATAATGCTGTGTAAAGGATTTTTTTTTCCATCCTGCCGCCTGCAGGATTTGAGGTCCAAATATTCTCCAACACATGCAGGCCATGCACATCTCTTCATCAATATTATTAATTACTAATCCTTCCACGCCTCCTGAGTTTTCAACGGCGGATAATGGTCCCTAAATATGACATCTACACAATAAAAGTTGTTGAGACCAGTTTTAATTTAAGACTGTGGAAGGATATTGTAACATACCCTCCGTTGCTTTCTTATGAAAGGAATATGCTGGTTCGCTTTATCTCTTCGAATATGATTGAATAAACCCTGACATCTTAAGTGGCTTTTAAGCACATTTAATATCGTATCTATAAAGATTATTTATAGGTTATTCCATTTAACATTATACAAATTCTGATTTCTTCTAGACTCTAAAAGAGTTTCCTCTCAATCGAACTCTCATTTAGATCGCTAGGGCGTGTCCCTTCTTGCCCATTTCTTCGCTTCTATCCTTTTCCCAATCGCTAATCCCGACTGTTTGCTTGATGTGGCCCTCCCTGACCCAGATATCATATCACAAGGATCAGCTGTGAGTATTTCACGATACTTCATCTAAGATGGCTGACTCAAAAAGTTTATTCCCGTCTCTTCATAAATGAGCAATACAAAAATGGATTTTGTGACCCCCCCCCCCCCAAATTTTCTGTCCATCCGTTATTTCACCGATGGCTGGAAAGTCCATATCCTGTACCCCTCCATTTCTGCGCCTACAAATTCCTCAATATGCCAGTGGCAGGATCAAACCATAAAACATAAATATCAATTTCACATTTTTACACACATTATATTACACTAAACCACAAATTATTCTTACTGCACTAAGTATAACAGACACTGAAATATATAAATTTTTAACTTCTATTTAACACTCATAAAATACATTATAATATTACTGACTCATAGATATACATAACTCACACATTTTTTCTAAAGCACTAAAGCTCACACATTTTTTTCTCTACAATTCATGCATTCCCATTACCACCAAATTTTGGTTACTGGCTCCACACACAATATACAATTAGAAAGACAGTAACCATCTTTGTTATTATATCTTCTGAAGAGTCCATTCTACTAACTCTAACGGATTATAGCTTGCACTTTTTATCCTCCAAAATCTACCTCCTAGCTCCAAACGAATCCAAATCCACTCTTCCATTCTTGTCACATTTCTTCCTTATCTTTTATTTTCTTACCTGATCAACCCTTCATTAATCTCCTTTCCAAAAGTAAGTAACTGAACCTTTTCTCAATGTATCGACCTAAATCCATGTGTCTTGCTTGTTGCTGCCTATCGGAAACCAGATTTGATCCCCACCCTTTATATAATTGTAGTCATACTGAAACAATCTTATTTCTATCTCGACAAGTCATTTGTCTCGCCTCGCTGAACGAGCATTCCATAAGTGGCTCCATATTTTCTGCTCCTTGACATTTCTCTTCAAGAATTGTCCCAACTTTAGTTAAAATCGCAGATAATCTACAGTTACGGCCGCATCATCCTGGAACCTCAAGCACAACATATTCTTCACTCACCAATAACATATATCAACATCACCCGCAATATCTTCCAATGACAGGTACATAGGTTTCCTGGTGAGATGTATTCGTCGTGCGACAGCAGCAACTCTACGAGCGGTTGCTACTGCTGCAATAAGAGAGCCGATGTTCACCAATATTGTGAGGCGAAGGCTACGTTCAAGAAATCTCTATACACAGATATCAAAAGTTTGTGTCCCTTTTTCCCCCAAAAAATCACGTTTGCGGTGGCGCTGTGTGCATACGATTTGGACCCAAACACAATAGGCAAATGTTCTTCTATCAGACAGATCCAAATGTGCCCTGCATTCGGACGGTAGACGTGTGATGGTCAGGTGGAGAACAAGAAACACGCAATCAGCCCAGTAACATCGTTGAACACCATGATTTGGGTCATAATAGTATGATGATGCGGACTGGATTTTCTTTGGAGGCTTCACTAACCTTCCCAATTTCTAAAGCGGCACTACTGCGGCCCACAGGTATCTCGGCAAAGGCCTTTATTTATGTGTCAGATTTTATGCAGCTGTATTTGTTCCGGATTTTTATTTAATGAGGGACATACGTTCGTCCGTATAGAGCAAACTTGATGAAAGGTAAGCAAGTCGATTGTCTGGTTGTGGACTCGAGTCCTACCTGTGGGTATGGATGTTATGTAGTTGGGCGTAGTGTATTACGCCCCCACTAGTGCGATGGGACAACATCATGTGATGGCTAAATGTTTGACGATATTGCAGGTTGATTGGCGAACGACCATTGTATTAAGTGTTACTGCTGGGAATAAGAAAGAAATCAGATAAAGGAAGGGTCGTAAAAGGTCGAAGGAGTCATAGGACACTTAATATGTAAAAAAGTGAAAAAAAATCCTCATATATAAACATTTTATATTTTATGAAATATGCATTTTAGAGCATAAAGGTAAAGTATGCATGATAAAGTATAGTAAAGTATACATTATAGAGTAAGAATAGTGAAGTATACATTAAAATGTATAAATGTTATTCTTCTAAGTTCTTGTTCTAAATCTATGTAAACTATGAACTTGAAAACCATGAATTATTTGTCGAACACAAAATTGCCATAATATCTTGCGAGCAACATTACTCAAAAAATGTTGTATCAAAATCCAAATTTTTTGTGTCAAATTATCCTTCAACAGCAATAGCTTATTGTGAACCTAGATTAATTTGTATGTAGAAGTACATTTATGTTTCATGCAATGCTGAACAGATTTTTTGAAATTTCAACAACATCCTAAAAAAATAGTTTTGCAACTAGAAAATAAGAAAAAATTTAGGTTCACTTTATAGAGGCTAACATACATTATATTATTCCATTCTGAAAATTTCATGAAAATTATTGAGAAGTTTTGAAGTTATCTTGCGCCCAAGATACCAAATTCTGAGGAAAACGACTTTAAAGTTATTCCTCAATGAATTTTCCCATGTATGATCCGAGACATTTTGAACTATAAATCCAGTAATTATAGGGATTTTTTTCAGGATAACTATTTTTAAATGTTCAGAAAAATGTATAGCTGCATGTATATTATTTTGGAAAAATCTATTTTTTTTTTTAAGGTTTAACAGTCCTATGACCCCCTTAATAGTGTCTATTTTGGCATTAGCAACCCGAAATTATTAAAGTCACTATTTTCTTTACTCCATCCACATTTCGTTAATTAATCGTAGTTATGCCTATAACGGTTAAAATTATTCTATCTTCCCACTGAGTGTGAGATTATGAAAAGCTAAATGTTTAAAATTTTTATGTAACGTAGATATGTACCGTTAATATTTCAAAAGAATATTCTATATAATAAATAATATCGTTTATTCTCTGAAAATAGCAAAAACGATCAATCCCGAACGTTGCGCTAAACAATGTCGCAGCTAATTGAAGTAAGAAGAGCGAATAAACGATGACTTCGGATAATACTGACTGGTTATGAAGAAGCCCGTTAATCTCCAGAAATAACAAGGAAGATCAATCCAGAACGTTGCGCTGAACAATGCCGCAGCTAATTTAAATAAGAAGGGCGAATAAACGATGACTTCGGATAATACTGACTGGTTATGAAGAAGCCCGTTAATCTCCAGAAATAACAAGGAAGATCAATCCAGAACGTTGCGCTGAACAATGTCAAAGCTAATTGAAATAAGAAGGGCGAATAAACGATGACTTCGGATAATACTGACTGGTTATGAAGAAGCCCGTTAATCTCCAGAAATAACAAGGAAGATCAATCCAGAACGTTGCGCTGAACAATGTCAAAGCTAATTGAAATAAGAAGGGCGAATAAACGATGACTTCGGATAATACTGACTGGTTATGAAGAAGCCCGTTAATCTCCAGAAATAACAAGGAAGATCAATCCAGAACGTTGCGCTGAACAATGTCAAAGCTAATTGAAATAAGAAGGGCGAATAAACGAATAAACAATGACTTCGGATAATACTGGCTGGTTATGAAGAAGCCCGTCAATGTTAGTGTTACACGGCATGAAAATCGATTGTGAAAAATTACTTAGCATTTCACCAATCACTCATTTCTCAGCTATTTTGAAAAACCCTTAATTAGCGTATAATTGCATATATTGTATGTATGTACTTCTGCAGGGCTGTACAGTTGCTTCGCGGGACGCATCAAGTCAGTAAAATAAATTTGTAACTCATGAACTCAACACGTTTTTAAATAAAACATTTTAAACAAATTTAATTACATGAAATTTCGGAATTAAATTGTAACATAAATTAATAACAATTAAGTCTGGCTTTTAACAGGAACGTGTTGGCAAGTTTTTACTTGTAATTTCCGTTTCTAAAATATTCGTAAAGTTTAATCAAACATTAACTTGATCGCATTGTTGCGAACGCGTAATACACTCTTTTGCAAAATAAAAAAAAACGATGCACCCCTAAAAAATAATCCGATCATCTCGAAATTTCACATGCAAATTCCTTTATACCAAGTATGTAAATGATTAAATTTGCAAGGCCAATGAGTTTAAACTTCGGCCATAGCGCGAGTTTCTACTGCTCAACTAGTTTTCTATAAAGCAGGTTAAAATGTGGACGATTTATCATTGATCATTATCGGCGTTGCAGTTCCGTGGAGACACAACCAATAATGGCGTTACAACATTGCCGAAGACCTTATAAGTAATTAGACGAGTTCGAACGTGGTCGTATAGTCGGGATGAGTGAAGCTGGCTGGTCATACCGAGCAATAGGCAGCCACCGGCACCGAACGAACACTTCTGTGCAAAGGTGCTGGCAGCAATGGTTGCCGCAAGGAACTTATCGGCGGAACGAAGGCTCTGAAAAATCAAGGTGTACGAATGCGAAGCAAGATCGGATGATTGTACAACAGGCTCAAACTGGCCCAAAGGCATCATTGTCCGCCATCTAACGTGCTACAGCCTCTTCCATACCACCAATGGTACATTCCACCATCTCACGACGCTTGACTGAGGTGGGGATACGCTCACGGCGGCCTTTAGGACGTATGCTCATAGCCCCACAACATCGACAGAGTCGTTTGGAGTGGTGTGACGTTCGGAGTGGTGTGACGTTTGAAGTAGATAGTGGTGTAATAGTTGTAATCGTTTGGAGTGGTGGTTGGAAGTGGTGTTTGGAGCCGAGTATCATGGCTGCCAGCAGATTGGCATAGCATAGTGTTCAGCGATGAAACACGCTTCAGTTTTTCAACAGATGAACATCGGGTACGTGTGGAGGCGCCAGGTTTTACACAGCCACACAGCCGGGGCGCGGTAGCCCATTGGTTAGCGCGCTGGAGTTGCACTCGGTAGGCCCAGGTTCGATTCCAGCCACTGCCAAAACTGCCGCCGTGTTCACGCGGAGTACGATCACGTTAAACATGTGGGTCCTTAAGTAAGTCCTTCCGAGAGGTTGGTGGTAGGGGAAGGAAGGTACGGTCCCTGTGGATGCCTCCCCCACTGGATTCCGTTCTAAATTGGGTGGCACTTCCCGGCCGTCCAAACAGTTACCTTACACCTTTCTGGTAGGTCGGACGGTCTGGGTCTCAACAACAACAGCCACACAGCCCTGGTGCGATGGTGTGGGATGCTATCTCTTACAACAGCAGGTCGCCCCTAGTCATCCTACGTACAACTATGACAGCTCAACGATACGTTGATGAAATCTTGCGGCCGTTTTCGTTACCCTTCACGGCACGCCATTCTGGGGCCCTTTTCCAACAAGATAATGTCACGCCACATATGGCTCGCATATCTGTGGACTATCTCCGTGCTGTTGATACTATTAATTGGTCAGCAAGGTCACCAGAACTTTCGCCAATCGAGCATGTATGGGACATACTAGGCCGCCAGATTCGGGCAGTCTGAAATGTAGCAGATATGAAGCAACTATTAAGGAGTGTGTCGTACGGCGTGCACGACATTTTGTAATTTCAATTACGGATGCCAACCAACATAATGACCTATTTAAATGCTGCAGATGGAACCAATGGCAACCCAAACATAAATAAGCAGCGCGCATCCCCTCCATCACAACAACCAATAAAAGACGAGGTATGACACTACAAGATAAAAAGAAAAAGTTTTTTCGAGAATGTTCTTGAACTTTCCACGAGATTCAATTTCGACAGCGTCCTAGCCGCACCTGATGTTTTTTCAGTAGTATTAAAAAAATTATCTCCTGCGATCGCGCAAAGATACGCGGATCGGCAAAAATTGTGATGTGTGAGCGAAAAATGAGCACAGTGAAATAATGGCGTATCAAAATATTATACGCAGGCTTCCAATATAGTGTTGGCTACATCAACTATCGAGGTGCAAGCAAACAGAAGGTATGGATATGTATCATCTGTTATTACGATTAAGGAAGGCACACAATTCATAGTACCTATCGTGTAATTAATAATAAGGTCGTACGAACCTATCGCAATAACGAGCTCGTGTATTGAAACTAAATGAACTACGCAGATTTTCGGTAAATAATAGTAATTAATGTGTTCTAAATATATGTGTTTTATAAATTATATGTTGTAAAATGTATGTATTGATTAAATGTTGTTAAAGATATATGTGTCCAGAAGGATGCAGAATTAAATTTAATAATCAAGATCTCTCTACATGTATATATACGAAAGTAAATATTAAAGTAATTAAGTAAATTTATATAAGAGTATTTATTTATATTTTGTGTGTTCGTCTCCTCAGCTTGAGAACCTGGGGCTACATGTTACACCCCTAGCGACGGCATCATAGGTAAGTCCTATAGTGATAATTTTGATAAGGACAATTTTACCTTATGACAGAGTGCCTGGCAGAATGTATCGCAGGATGACAGTAGGAAACTTTATCACTCCTTATCTAGACGTATACAAGCATACATTGCGGCCAAGGGGGGTTTCGCCAGTTACTGATTTGAAAATTCAATGTGCAATTGCTAACCATTGATGGATCCTGCGGCCTTGATTTTTTAATCATTTCATTACCTGTGTATGGGTTGTACGCATATTTAGTTTCAATAAAAACAGTAGCTTTCTTCATGGTTTTTTTTTTTTTTTTGTGTGCAAAAGACTCTATTCTCTCACTGGCGCCTTTTCTTTCGTCGCGTCTCGAAGATCAGATAGTGAATACACAGCCCATGCATAGCCAGCTTTATCTAAAATGCCTGTTTCATGAAGGTAAAAATAAGGAGTTGAAATTTCATATTAAGAAAACAGCCAATATCGTTTAAGACAATAATTCAGATGGGGCTGGGATAAGATAAGTAGGCCTACATTATATGCTCTTCTATGGTGAATGACCTGAAATATTTATTTAAACTACCAATTTTGTAAAAATAAATTATTAGCGCAATACAAAGTTGAATTGAAACAATGAAGAATATTCCTACGTATTCAAAGTTATTTTATCTTTAAATTCATCTCCATATATTTGGTATTCTAGCCTACAACTATGAAAAAAATATTGGTTAATTATACTCATAAGGGAACCTTTAATTTAAAAATAATCAAAAATACATATACCACATTCTAGGCCTTTTTGTTGTGTCAACTAACAATAACAGCTACTTTACTAACACTAGCGACACCTAGATATAATTCTCAAAGCATTATGGCATTTTCAAACGTTTCATCCATGGGAGTTTTATCTCCTTCTTTCTAACTCCATGGCCTGTTCTTTCCATAGAAAAATAGGCAACCATCCCAGCTCAAAAATGCCCGTTAGGTGGTACAAGTTATCATCTAAAACAACGTTGTTGTTTTATCCATTTGAGTACTGCTTTACCTTGGAGGATTCGTTATATTTATTTAATTTTGATCCTGTTTTCAAATTTTTTGACTTTGATTTTCTTGTATTTTTAACTTGCAATATCTTGCTTTTACTAGGGTTATTGTGTAGTACCCTTTTGTACATCAAATAGCGTGAAAGATTACATAAGTCTTTCTGAATTTCTCTCGGAAGTCAATCGTTGGGAAAAACGGATTAAAGCAGAGATTTTTCAAAGGAAAGTTTGTGTACGTGTATAACTTCGGCACAAATGAAACTGCCAACAAACTTAGGTTGAAGTGTAAATATTTTAAATCTATCTTGTTCTAAATAATTAAGAAGCTGTTGACTTTTCAAAGAAAGTTTTGTACTTATATAATTTTGGCGCAGATTAAACTATTAAACACTATTATAAGCAATTGATAAAAAATTAACCATCACTGCTAGTTGGCACAGTCAAAAATGCAAATATTGGCTGTGGTTCATATACTCTGTATATAGCACTATAAATTTAAAATGTTCATGTTTCCATTAAAAATTTCATATTGATATCTATAAAGAATTTTCTTATGTTTGTTTACATCTTATTGTTTACAAATTCACATCAGATTTAATTTTACAATAACCCTGAGAGAAGCTGGAATTTCTATATATCAATGTATAAATGTTAAGATATCAAATTCACATCGCTTACGGTCTTTTAAATATATATATCTATATTTACAAATGGCCAGGCACTTGATATTCCATCATTTGCCTATACATTAGCCAGAATCGTGAACCATTTTGACGTCACATGACGTTGTCCCGGCGCACCAGTGGGGACGGAACACATTGTGCCCAACGACACAACATCCATGCCTAAAGGTGGAACTCGAACCCAGAACCCGGCAGACGAACGAGCACGAGAAAACGCTCGCCTTGACCGCTCGACCACCGCGTTGGTTCTTTTAAATATTTATCTTGTTCCAGCTGTCACCGCTATAAGGCAATACATAACATTTGTGGGTGTATTGTGGTTTCCACTTTTTAACAATAGAAAAGAGAAAATGAACAGCATTTTAGATAAAGGTGGCTATGGTACATAACGTGAGCATGACGCAAGTCACTAGTTGTCATAATTTCCCTATTTCGAAGAAGGGTTTCCAGATTTGGCGATTTATCGCCAATTTAGCGATTTCTGGGATATTCGAGAAACACCACGAAATTACGATTGATCTAGGAGGTATGGAGAGATTTCCAGAAGTTTCTATAGAAAGACTATAAAAGGGACTCATCACTCCGTTGAAGTGGAGTTGAAGAATTGGCGTAACACGAGGTACATTGGACTATGACTTTTGTCAATGTTTTGAGAATCGCGTAATTTGGGATCGCGTAATGATATCGCGTAATTTGTGTAATTACTGGAGCATTTAAGCGCTGTTTGATCGTATATTGATCCTGTTCACTTTGTGTTTGTGAAAAAAGTGTTTAGTTATCCAGAAACTTGGATTCGTTCTTGTATCCTGCGTACACACCCACGGTTCCAGAGGATAGATTGGAACAGTATTTTCAATAGGGCCATTTTCTACTATATGCAAATTAGGCAAATTTTGAGGTCCCGCAATTAACAGAACTATTCCCATTGCAACCCCCCTCCTCCCCATCCACAATTCGGACAATATTTTTAATCTTTCATATTTCCCCAACAGCACTTCTGGACCTGAGAACTCAGGTATCTAGCCTTAGGCAATTCACAATATTTAACGCATTTTTACATTTCCTGCAATACATAATATGCGTATAGGAAAAGCATTGTAGCAGAATCAAGTATTTGAAATCACGAACAAAAACATCATTGTTATATTTGCATCTCTCGAGATGTTAAAACACGATTTAATTATTTTCATAGGTACGGTTCCAAAGGCCATAGGGCTTCTTTCGAACTTGTTCCCGAAGAACGGCTAATTTTTTGTTAAGCCTAACTCTAAAAAAAAATTCACTGAAAATCAACTGTTCAACATATCAATCCACTTTTTTCAGGAATAAAAGAAATACTTATTTTCTATTTGATGTACAATTTTCATACAAATCTCAATACAAAATACTGGGCTAGCTGCTTTTACTATGAATTCTACTAGTTCATCATCGAAAAATATGCTAAAAAAATCAATTTCTTTCTTTAATGTATGAGGCAAAATATTGTGCTCAAAAACTCAAAAGAATTCAGATCTTTTAAATCTCTTATCCAAACATCATTCACAGAAACAGCTGCTGAAGCTGACGGCGTTGTAATAATAGTACGCTCAGAATATGAAGAATCGTTTGCATTTTCAGATGCATCATCAGAAATAATACAGTTCCACAAATCTTTGCTATCTGAATCACTTTCAACACTGTCCGATTCGTTTATCATACGAGTATATTCTTCCACAGAAAGGAAACGTCTTGGCCCAGCCATTCTTTTATCCGAAATAAGAAAATAATTTCACTGCCGCAGATTCTTCTAAAACCCAAACTTAAAAAAATAGTATCTTATATTCCTATGATTCACCAACGAAATCATTAAGCTAAAATCATATCGAGAACCGAAACTCAATTATAATATAGTAGAAGCAGAGAAGTGCTCTATTTGTTTATCAAATAGTGCTCAATTTGTTTATCAAAACCATGTTTCACCGCTCCATATGGAAAAATGATTCATTGGATCCCCCTATGCAAATGTCAAGTATCTGAAAAACACATTGGGGTTGTTCGAATGGACATTTAAAGCCATCTAGTACACAAATAAATTCAAATAATAATGTTCCATATGAAAACGCACATCAGAGACTGCCGCCCTTTAGGGTAAAGTTTTCTCCACTGCCATCCTTGAGTGCAAGTTCGCCGTCGACGCGCGGACGCGTCAACTATCCGCAAAGGGTTAAAATAAAGTTAGGTTTCTGGATATTAAACATGCTCGCTAAAGTTCGGTGAAATTTGTAATTTCAGAAGAAAAAATCTATTGAATTTTTTTTTAATCTTGAAAATGGAAAAATGAGCTTTATAGGTGATTTGAGATTTTACACTAATTGTAATATCAGGATGTAAAACACGACCCCTACATTTCTACAAGATTTATACTTAAAATATTTTAAATACACACACACACATATATATATTATATATATATATATAAATATATATATATATATATATATATATATAGTATACTCTCTCTATTCTGAACACTCATGGGGGGCGACCAAAATGTTCAGATTATGGGGGTGTTCATTATAGAGGGAGATTGGGAAATACATGTGCGTAGTGAGTTTTTAGACTCTATAGAATACTTAGCCTGGTTAGCCATGCCAGTTACCGAGATGGAGGTGCTGAATTTAGATTTGGCGGGTAGTTCAATGTCAAACTAAATTCAGTCGGACGTGTACTCTACCATCCCATTTGTTCTGTATTTTTATTAAAAAAGTTTTACAAAACATACAATAAAATTACATAATTACAGTATACACTTATTACAGTACATAATTAATTATTTCATGAAAAAGTGAGTAATTTTAGTCTATTTTTGCATTGTGTATACTCGTGCAACGTACATGTTATCTAGTTGTTTAAGAAGCGGAAAGGCTTCCGGGTGATGTTCAGCCGCATAGTTCATCAGGTTCTGAATCCCTTGGCCATATTGCTTGAAGGTAATCGTACTTCTTGTTTCATCGGTCACTTCAGGTTCTGCTTCTTCTTCACTATCCTCTTTCTCTTCAACGATGTTCTTGTCGCAAATCGGAAGGCTTCAGTCAGTTTCGAAATAAGCTCCAGGTTCAATTTCAGTATGAAGCTCCTGAAGAATTGACCCCAAGTCACTCACAGTTGTTGCTTCTTGGCCCTCTATTATTCATTCCTCCTTCTTACACGGGAATCTTGCTTTGTAGAAGCATCTTTGAATGGTGTAGGGGGTTACTTCATTCCAAGCCATTGATATCCAATGGTCAGCATCCATGACGTTGACCTTCTTCGTTAGTTGGGTTGCCGAATTTGCCTCCTCCATCACCAGGGCTTCAGAAAATGAATTCGGTAGTGAGCTTTAAAGGTCTTGATCACTCCTTGATCCAGTGGTTGGATTATAGAAGTACAGTTCGGTGGCAGGAACTTCAGGCTCACGTTGCTCAGCTGCATGATTCCATGTGATGTGGCATTATCCACCAAAAGAGGAATTTTTCTTCCTTCTCTCTTCATCATCTCGTTAATGCCCTCCAACCATTGTGAGAAAATTGTTAATGTAATCCAGGCTTTTCGATTTGATTAATAGAGCACAGGTAATAATGCGATCTTCACATTTTTAAATCATCGTAATTTTTTACTTTTTTCGATCACAAGTGGTTTGAGCTTCTCACCCGTAAAACCGGCACAGAGCATGACGGTAAGCCTTTCTTTCGACATTTTCAGCCCACGCATTTCTCGCTTCTTTGTGCTAGGGTTTTACTTGGAAGAGCTCTAAAAAACACATCGGTTTCGTCGGCATTGAAAATGTCAGCGGCGTCGAAATCCTTCGTTAAGACCTGACATTTAGTTTTCCATTCCTCCACAGTCTCCATATTTACGTCTGCAGCTTCACCATTGATTACTTTGAATTCGATGTTATGCCGACTTTTGAAGTGAGTCAACCATCCTTCCGATGCCTTGAATTCCGTGATTTTCTCCTTTTCTGCAAAATCCAGAGCAATCTGCTTTAGCAGGGGTCCAGTGGTAGGAAGATGCTTCTTTCTCATTTGGCAAAAAAACTTCTAAACGGGATTGTTTATATTCTAGTTTTCTTTTCGAAAATTCTACACTTTGAGGAAGGTTCATTTGCTTCAAATGCGGCTATAATTTCTTTCTCTTTCTTGCTGATGGCGTTGACTTGACCAACTGAAATTCCAAACTCAGATGCAATTTTCCTTTGACTTCCTTTTGATTTTAGTTTTCGAACAACTTCGTATTTTTCCTGAAGCTTCAGTTCTTTCCGTTTTTCCGTTTTCCTACTTATTTCTGACATACTAGATGCAATCGCGGAAGTGACGAGGCAGTCCCCGGACTCTTCCAGGTGGCTGGATCACGGGACTGTGGCGATTTATGCCCTGAGCCCAGGTCTGGCCGGTGACCGGAGTCGGGCCCGGTGAATGATTCCGCCGTGTTTCGCGACCGAGGTTGCGGCTTTGCTGGAAAAGAGATGAAGTGGTTGCGCCTCGATGTCCCACTATAGCTATAAACCCAAGAGGTCAGCTGGGCTCGCAGGTATGTATTCTATTCTGACATACTATATCTGCGTAAGCACTGTGCTTCTTTCCCTGCAACGACAGCGAAATGGCGAAAAAAAATTTCCTTTGCCAAGCAAAAAGGAAGAAAAACTGAAGCCGCAATGTTGTCCAAACTCTAACACGTGGTGAACACCTGTTGTCCACTTATCTGTGATTGGGGTGCGGGAAGTGGGGCAGCCATTTCTCCGAATTTCTCCTCCGATTGCAAAAACACCTTCAGTTTCCGTTCAGTTTACAGAGAGGTAAAGGGGGAATGGGGATCAAAAGTAGCGTTCGTAATAGTGGGGTGTTCATATTAGAGGGTGTTCAGAATACAGAGTTCATCTTATGGTAAGTCTATGGAGTTTCGCCGGGACCACCGTAATGTGTTCATAATACCGGGGTGTTCACATTACAGAGTGTTCAGATAGAGAGAGTCTACTGTATGTATATATATATATATATATATATATATATATATATATATATATATATACAGCCTGAGTCTAATACTGTTTACCACTAGCCACTTGGCCTGAGTCTAATACTGTTTACTATTTTCGAAAGACTAATTTCCACTTGTCCTGAGTCCTATACTGATTACTATTTTTGAAAGTCTCCATACATATTATGTTTCGTTTAAATGTATTCACTCCGTTGCCCACTCGCATTGACGAAATGAGGTGAAATGCTCAGTCGCTTGTTCGACCAACACGTGGTAGCAGTGCTTGTGAGTTAATATTTCTGTTTGAGGTTTTTTTTTTTCTGATTTGTAATTCAATTGATTTATTTTTTCTCCTTCCACTAGCCAGTAGACAGTTCCAATGGTGTCTATAGTTAAATACTATCGCCATTGACAGAAACTGGCTATTCTATTGGTTTTATTTCGAATTGTATGGGTGTTCTGATGAGAATGCAATTTCGAACTAACCGCCATTTTTTGTGTAGTTTCAATTGATTGTTCTCAATGTTTTATTTATTCTTTTATCTTGAGCTAATTATTATTGCCTTTTCTCATTTTTGCCGTGTTTTCATTTTCATTTTTTTATTTATATTTATATATACTTTTTAATTGTAATTTTGCATCCTAATATTCTTCTTATCCCCCTTTCCATTGTAGTGATATGTTACCTTCAATTTTTATCTTTAGTCTTGGTCTATAGTTACTTATTTGTAACAGATATGTTAGAGATGGATTTTTTTGTACATACAGTAGTTTATGCATAGTTTTCGATTAAAACCTTTCAATTTATATATATATATATTAAAGTCATTTTGACTAAGTACTCTTCTTCTGGAACACACTACGACTACTAACTGGTGCTCGAATTAATTCTGAGACTACAAGCCAGTAAGCTGCTAGGAATAATGATGACATACGAGAAATAAAAATAGTTGCGCTGGTTATTCCCAAGAGTGTGGACAGAGACGAAAATCGCTGCAGATGGTTCCAATTCCAAAGTGTCCCTTCACAAATCTCTACACTTTAATAATACGTGCCGTGACAAAGTAATGATTTTGGGGAAGGAAGAGAATGTTCATACTAACTGAGATTTCCACATTCTTTAAATTATTTTAAAACACATAAAAAATAGCTGCATATTTAAATCATCAATGTGGAAATTTATCCTTAACATAATAAATAAGTAAATAAGTAAATATATATACACTGCTGGACAATTGTTAAGGACGGATCACAAATTGCAATATAGCACTACATTAAGCGGGGGTGGAGGCCTAGCTGGATAAAATATTGTTGCCACTCTGTTCGGACATTAGTAAAAAGATCATTTATTGTTCTGGAAAATACAGAAAGTTTTGAAACATATGAAAGAAAAAAAGTGTTCATTTGATGCTGTGTATGGAGAAATGGAAATATGTATATGAACGACAGAAGGCACCTTTGAGAAACGTGTCAGTACTGGATATGTCCACCGTGAAGTGCAATGCAGCATTCCATACGTCGTGTCATGCTTTGCACAACATTATCCAGAAGCTGTTGAGGCAAGTTATCCCACTCCTCTCAGTACACGGATGAGGGTGTTTTTGTTTGTTGGAGGATATTTTCGACCATCAAGTCGCCTACCCAAATATTTTCAATGGGGTTTAGATCTGGAGAACATGCTGGTCGTACGAGTCATTGAATACCCCCTCGCTGACTAGACAATCCTGAACAGCGAATGTTCGATGACATGGTGCGTTGTCGTCCATGAAAACATATTTATCACCGGCAGCAGACGGAAAAGACGAACATGAGGTAGTAGAACTTTATCAATGTATCGTTGCCGATCATAGTCCCAGTTGCAACCACATGTAAGGGCGTGAAACCATTGATCATGCTGCCAGCTCATACCATGATACTACATGTCGGATATAGGTCCCTTTCCTGAATATTTTCTGGACGATAAACAGTACCACTCTCACGCCAGATCAGTTGGCGTCTATAACCCGACGACAGACTGAACCTACTCTTATCTGAGAATAGTACGCAAGCCCAGTCGTGTCAGACAGCTAAGTGGAACCCTGTTCTGCCAACTACGGCCTTCAGGTTTTGGTTCTCCACCACTGAGAGTCGTCCACGGACGACCCAGCTGAGGTCCAGAAGAGGCAAGGTGATCAAAAACAGGACCGGTAACCCAGGGCAGGACTAACGCCAAAGATAGGAAAGTCTTCTTATGGACCCTTGACTACACACGAAACACCTAGAGAGCAGCCAAGATGTGAACATGGCCCAGAATCCCCCTGCCGGGGATTTCCCGGCCGGGGCATCCCAGGCCGAGCCCCCTACTCCATTTGGAGAAAAGGGGGCACTGAAGAGGTGCGTGAACGAATCAATTGCACTGCAGTGACCGCCCAAAGAAGCCAAGAGGAACCATGTAGGTGGACACGAAGAGGATATGTTATTTAGCAGAGGATTCCAACTTTCTACCCTTCGGTAGTTATGCAGAGGCAGTATGCAACTTAAAGAGGCGCCGTCGTAACCCGGACTTATACCCGTACTGCCGGGTTAGCTTAGCCTAATAAAAAGAAAGGAAGAAGAAGAAGGAGAGGAAAGAGAAGGCAACAGCCTAAGCCGGGGAGGAAGAATGCTGACTAAGCCAGAGGATAAGGGCACGGGAGGAGTGCAGTGCAAGAGCAGCTGCACAGCAGGAGACTATAGAGGATAGACACATTAACTATAGACTAAGATTAAATACGACTAGTTACGACTAAAGACTAATGGCTAAGCCTAATGGCCTAAGACTAATGGCTAAGCCTAAAAATAAGACAACTGTGACCTGGTACACAGACCAGAAAATACTGAGGCGGGCCCCTGCTAGGGGGAAAACACCGGGAGGAGACCCCACTCGGGGGGGGGACCCCGGAGGGATGTGGAGAAGCCAAGAAGGCGACCCATATAAGGAGGAGGTGAGGGAAAGGATGCGCCAGCGGCGAAAGACAAAGACCAGTAAACTAATACGCGCGAGACCACTTACCCAAGGACGGGAACGCCGAGCACAGGAGCTGAATTCTGTCCAATTGCGATGCTCACGGCACCATTGCAAATGGGCGGAACGTTGCAGTCTGAACAATGGGGCACACACAACAGATCTGCGGGCGTATTGTCCTTCTCCCAAACGTCTGGCTACAGTTTTTCAGGAGATCCGCTGTCCTGAGGTAGCAAGAAACTGATTTGCCACCTGCTAAGCTGTGGTGCGCCGGTCCCTTTTGCGGATAAGACAATGTACCCGTCTCCTGCAGGCATCGTACTTCTAACACGACCTCTCCCGTCACGCTTGCTACACATTCCAGTTGTTTTAAATGCTTGCCACAGCCGTAAAACAACGCTGTGGGCGATGTCGAACTCCCTGGCAACATCTGTTATTTTTCGTTCTTCTTCGAAATTTCCAATAATACGACCACACGTGAAATCATCTAAGGGATATCAGAAAGACATACCGAAAATTTCAAGTTCGTCAATTAAATCCATCCCGTAAAACTTTCACTTGGAACAACAACTGTCCACACGCGTCAAATCCTTTAAATCTTGTATCAGCGCTATCACGTGACGAACAGGCGTTGAAATGAAAAATTTGCATACGCACACCTCTTCTTGCTGTATCCCGTCCTTATTCTAATTTTCCACATTTTGCTTCCTTTCATTTTGTGGTTGCTATGGGTGATGGTGTCATCCTTCCTTAGCAATTGTCCACACAGTATATATATATATATATATATATATATATATATATATTTGAAAAATGTTATAATAAAAATAGTCAATTCAAGTAATCGTGAAATATTAACATCACCATAGAAGCAAAACCTCGGCCGTAATGCCGATAATAGAAAAGAACAGCACCTGCCTAAATTCAAAGATTAACCAGAATTATATTCATCTTCAGGTCTGAGTATTTAATTATAATTAACCCAAACAAACGACTGTTTCAGATTGGGCAGTAATACATTGCTATAAATGCCCAAACTCAGACTACAGGCTCCAAAAGATGAAAAATTGAAGATAAGAAAAATTAAAAAATCTATTATTACCAAGAGGCAGGAATCCTTCTTCTTTCACCACGTGTAAATACGATCAACCGCAACACTATGACAAATATCGAGAAGCACCAGAATGAACATCGCGAAATACAACCTAGGAGGAAGAACATACGTTCACAGCGACACTCCCAGCCCCGTCCAGTGAGTCAGAGCCGGACACAGGACAATTACCCATATAAGTAAAACAGAACATGAACATGAAACATAGATGAAAATTCCCACTAAACAAATGATTCAATGAAAAAGTGGATAAACGAGAATGCCACTATACACTATTATAAGGGCGCTCAAATCGTAGTATCAATCTGGCTAAAGTTACAATTTTTTAGCGAAAGTAAATTTCAAAGCATGAATGTTAATGTATCTTATTTTCCAATTTCTTATTTTTCTAATTTTTTTAGTTTATTTTATTATTATTCATTTTTATTTAATTTAATTAAATAATTTTATTTAAATAATATATATATATACAGGATTCTATGAGAATTCCAGATTTACACAGTATATAATTTATTATACCTTGTGTTTTAATTAATCTAGTTTAGAATTGATTATATTTATATTGTTAATCATTTCTTTTTATCTTGTAATATCCTACTTATTACATTTTATTAGGTTTTACATGGACTTAGTTGTATATATATATATATAAGCAATTATTTTATTTTTATTTATATTATTTATATGTGTTAATGCTATTCTCTTTATATTACTTTAACTATTATGAATTACACATCTTATTTGATTTAGTGACTGGCAAATATATTTATTCTTGTTATTATATAATTTGATAAATATTGCTCGGTATTTACAATTTTGTTGGGAATTGTTTAGACCGTTATCATTTTACCAACAGTGTGCCATGGATTGTTTTGGATATAATAATTGCCCAGCTAAAAATTATAACTTCAATAAATGTAAGAATAAAAATTGTAAAACCTGCCCATATGCTTCTAACTCACAAATTACTAATCTAAATAGTCATAAGACTTTCTGTAAAATTTTTAATTGCATCTACAAATTATCTTGTAATATATGTAATATATCTTATATAGGACAGACCAGTAATCCTATTCATCTACGTATGAATGTACATAGAGATCATGTTAAAAAATATATCCACAATAATAATTTTCTTCCTACTTCTAATAAAATCGAATATAAACACTTTGCTCATCATGGTTTTGAAAATATAACTATACATATTTTGGACATTAAAACAAATACTGCTGATAGATTATTCTTTGAAAACTTCTATATTAAATCACATTGTACTCTGTTTCCATATGGATTAAATCAGTTATATCTCAATGGTAATATTGTTAAGAATAATTTTGTAGATAATAAATATTCTATTTTTAATCACCTTTTTTTTAAACCTCTTTTACATAATAGTAAATTGGCTAAACTCAAAAGATTTAAACGCGGTAAAGGAAGCTCCTCCCAATATGATATTAAAGCGGAGATTAAAAGTATGCATCAACAATTCAATAACACATATCAATGGAAATTTATTAAATCATGGGTATTTGCAGTTAAGAAAAAACAATTAAACACAGTTTATGCTATTTTCTTAAAGTTAAATCTTACTAATGAACATTTTAATCATATTTTCTATGATTTGCTCATTACTAGATCAAAATATTTAAAAATAAAACTTAATCAATTTCATAATAATAACTGTTCTAATTCTTATTGTGTAATATCTTTTAAGCATCCTATTTATAATTCCATAAACTTTAAGAATTTATTTAATCAATTTCATCATTTATTGCCTGTAAAGGATTTGAATGTTACTAAAACTTTTAAATATAACAAGCCTATTGGAAGAACCATTTTTAATTACAATGCAATTTCAAAATCTCTTTCATTCGACATAGATTCCTCAACAAATTTAGATGGTGAATGTATTTGTAGTGTTGATAATTATGCTGAATTTATAAATCCACACTTGGGTCATATAGTTACTGGAGACTTAGCCATTGTAAAAGATAAATCTTTAAGAACTATAATGTCATTTGGCACTAAATTCAGGTTACCTTCATGTAATAATTCTAAACAAGTGTTAAAGTCAATCAATCTGGACCTTGATAAATTTATTTATGGATTAGCTTCTAAATATGCTCAGCCTTTAGAGGCATTTAATATGTGGAAATTTACTATTTTAAGATCTATTAAAAATACCATTTGTAGTATTAATTTATCTAGATCTATATATAATATGGATAATATAAAGCATTCTGTTAATGATTTACATAGATCTTTTGTTATTACTTATGTAGATAAAGCCTCTAATAATTATGCTATTATTTGTAAAAAATTCTATATTCAATATCTGCTAGATTATTTAAAAAATAATAGTCTATTTAAAATTGATTCACACTCTCTTAATAGTATCAAATTGAAAATTATCAATATGTATAGTGATTTAGATATTAATAATAAATTTTTGACATTTCCATATATTGTGCTTATACCTAAATTTCATAAAAATCCTATTAAATTTAGAACTGTTACTAGTGGTCATAATTCATACTCCACTACTGCTAGTAAATTATTACTAAATTATATAAATGTACTAAATAGCAATTTACGAGATTCTGGTGATAGCTACATTATTCTAAATAACAGTAAGGAATTAAAAAATAAATTAAAAACGCTTGGTAAAATAATAGGATTTCAAACTTTTGATTTTAAAGATCTATTTAATAATATTAAGATCACTGATCTATATGATGTCATTTTAGCTTTATATAATGCTTATATTACTAAACATTCTAATCTTAAAAAATTTACCAATTTTCCTAAGCTTCTCCAATTTGTTCTTTTCAATAATTATATCTTTCAAGGTAATAAATTATACTTACAAGTCTCAGGTGTTCCACAAGGTGGCTGTAGTAGCAGTATGTTAGCTAATTTATACCTATATCATTATGAAAAATTCTTTACTTCAACTGATTATAAAATTTATAGATATGTAGATGATCTGATTTGTCTTGTATTTACTGATAACTATGTCATAGATATAGATTTCTATCCGGATAATTTGGAATTAATACCTAATGAAACTTCTATTAGTAATAATGTTTATTATTTGGATTTAAATCTAATTATAGAACCTGCTCATGGGATAGTTACTAAATTATATGATAAAAAAGATTTTTTTAAATTTAATATTAATAAATTATTACCTTTTAATTCCTGCAACTCGATTCAATTGTTTAGAAATATTATACTTAATCAACTTTTTAGAATTTATAGATTATCAGATAAAAAATATCATGCTTTGCACATTAATAACCTCAAAATTACCAGTAAAATGTATCAATATCCTGCATATTTAGTCAATAGTATAGTTAATAAGTTTCGATTAGCCTAAAATTCTCATATTCTCCCCTTATTATCTTATTTTAGCCGTACTTTTTCATTCTCTTGCAATTATATTTTCATCTTTTTATCTCGCAGCTTTAACAGTTGAATATCTCATTTTATTGCCTTTTGCGCAGTACAGTTTTTATTACTCTCTTTGGCAACAGCAAATCACATCTTTTCATTTTGGCATATGGCAACATTGATCCAGTCATATTTTGCTCGTCATGGTTGCGCTGAAGAGATGTGTTTTGAGGTATTTATTTTTCCTTTATTGTTCCAATCTATATGCTTGTCGTCCATATAACACAAGTTTATAGATAAAATCTATCTTGTGTTTCAGAAACAAGCATTTTTGTGTTCATTTCGAAAGGATATATGGACCCGACGAGAATTTTTTCGAAATGAACTTTTCGTAAGCCTAATCTCGTAAGCCTAAATCTCCTCCATGTGCAAGCTTTTTTGCTTGATTTTTTGTTTTCTTATTTGCATTCCTCATTTTTGAAATTTGTTGATTGTCTTTGTCCTTATGTCTTGCATTATGCTATATTACTTCCTCTTTTAGTCTTAATTTCTTTTTATTTGTAAAAAAATTTTGGAATAGTGTATTATGAGTTACTACATACTTTCTAACTTTGGATTTAATAATTTATATTTATATATATATATATATGATCTGTATAGAATTATTTTAGGAATTTTTGAAAAATATAATATCAACCTAAAATATTCAAATTTTCTTTTTAAAAAATTACTTAACTTCACTCTTTATGAGAATTATATTCAACATGGTGGTACTATTTTTAAACAACAGGTTGGTATCCCACAAGGGGGGGGTGCCTCATCATTGTTAGCTAATCTGTATTTATTCTTCTATGAAAAAAACTTTAATCCAAGCTTGCATAATATGCACATGTTTAGATACTTAGATGACATTTTATGTGTATCCCCTAATAATAATATCCCTATAGTATTAAACTTTTATCCAAAAAATTTACAATTAAATGCAAGTAATAATGACACAAATGTTGCAAACTTTTTAATTTAAATTTACAAAATTGTAATATGGTTATAAACTTGTATGATAAAAGACAGGATTTTAAATTTAATACATCAAAAATTCAACATTTTGACTCTTGTCTGCATATATCTGTATTTAGAAATATTATAATAAACCAGGCTCTTAGAATCAATAAAATTTGTGATGAATATTATAAATTAGCGCACTTTATGGAATTATTGAGTACAGCGACTAATAATGCATATCCCCCCAATTTTGTTATTAAAATTATCAACTCAGTGTATCAAATTTCACTCGATAACATCCTAGAAAACATTCCCAATTATAGTGACTAACATAAAAAAAAAAAAAAAAAAAAAAAAAAAAATTATATATAATTATTTATTAATTATATAAATAAATAAAAATGCAAAATAATAAACTAAGTCAAAAACATTAGAAAAATCAAAAAATCGGAAAATAAGATGCATTAACATTAATGTTTTGAATTTTATTTTCGCAAAAAAATGTAACTTTTGTCAGTATTGAAACTACGTTTTGAGCGCCCTTATAATGGTGTATAGTGGCATTCTCGATTATCCAGTTCTCCTATGTATTACTTGTTTAGTAGGAATTTTCATCTTTGATTCATATTTATATTCAGTTCTGCATGTTTGGGATGTTGTATTCTGAATTGCTTATCCAGTCTCCAGCTTAGACTCACTGGACAGGTTTGGGAGTATTTCCGTGAACGTTCGTACTGCCTACCTGGTAGAATTTCGACTTGTTCATTCCGGTGCTTCTAGATTAAGCTGTTGATGTTGATCGTGTATACACGTAGTAGGAGAAGAAGGTATACAATTTTCTTAATGTATCCTTTTTTCATTTTTTGATGCCTGTAGTCTGAGTTTAAGCATTTATAGTAATGTACTATTGCTTAATCTGAAACAGGCATTTGTTTGGGTTAATTAGAATTAAATACTCAGACCTGAAGATGAATTTTATTCTAATTAATCATCGAATTTGGGAAGGTTCTGTTCTTTTCTCTTATCGGCATTATGGCCGTGAATTTGCTTCTATGGTGATGTTAATATTACTTGAATTGTATTTTTATTTTTTTTTATTTTTACATATTTCTTATTATTACATTTCAAATATATATATATATATATATATATATATATATATATATATATATATATATATATATATATATATATATATATATATATATATATATATACAGGGTGTTTGTAAGCAGTTTTGTAAGCAGGGTGATAGTATCCATCAAGACGAACAATATTTGCTGTGGAACCTAGGGTCGATTCCACTCAACTTTAACTCACGTTTAACTTTAACTTTACACTTTTCTGACACTCAGAGTGGAATGCGACCCTAGTTTCCATAGTAAATATTTTTCATCTTGACACCCCTCTTATTTTGTCAAAACAGTTTACGAACACCCGGGATCCTGCTTTCTGGATTGCCGTGATTCCGCTTTTGTATGTGTGTATGATTCTGCGTGTTTGCATACATTTGTGCATATGAGTGCGTGTGTTTGCATACATTCGTGCGTGTGCTTGCGTACATTTGTGTTTATACGTGCGTATTTGTATATGAGGCCCGAGAGCCTCAACTGACTCAAACACGGCCCTTAGTTCAATAAAATTTGAAGACCACTGATTTAGACAGTGTTATTTCCATTATGATTTCTATTGATTCTTATATTTAGTTTACCTGTAAGGTAAAATGTGATAACTCTCTTTACTGGATGTTCTAGATATTCGCAATGAAAATTTTCTTGGAACCATTGAATACCGCTATCCTTTCGCCCTTAATTTTTGTGATCCCCCTAATCAAAAGATTGCCTCACTCAGTACTTCTGTCTACCGTTCTATTAAATTATGTTCTACTTCTGACTAATTAAAGCCTTAGCTGGATTATTTAAAAGTTGTCGCCTTATTTATTCTCGTCAAAAATTGTTGTTTTTCCAAATTTTCTAAGCCACCTAAGATCAAGGAAGATTCAGTTAAAATGTTTAGTATTATTATTTGCCTTCCTTTTAATTCTAAAATTAATCATAAAATTGTTAGAATTCTAAGTAAGTTTGTCTTCGATGTGATCCCCTATCAATAAAATTAAATTTTCTCAAACATCCTATTGAAAAGTTCAATAATTGGGGCATTATCAAATTCCATATCAATGCGGACTATCGAACATAGTATGTACAAACTAAATGCGCCTTAAATTACCGCTTAACAAAATAGTATAAAAACAAGAAATTAATAAATCTTCTGTCACAAATCGTCATTGGAGTCACTACTCACCTGTTTGATTTTTCTTCTACCTTTATTATTCAAAAATGCTCTTGAGTTTTCGATTTGCATTTCTTTTAATCTTTTCATATTAATAAAAACTACAGTAATAGAGTTAATAATTTGTCAGTGATTCAATATTTCTGCGAGGTTTGGTATGACCATGTCTAACTGTTTGATTCTTTGAGTTTATATTCTCTGCCTTTCATTTTTTACTTATTTGCGTCTCATATTTCATGTCATGTTCATATTTCTTTGTTTCCTATTTTTATTGTTTTATTCCCTTATCGTACCGCTATATTGTGATGTCGTTTAGCCCTTTCAGTTTGACCGACATAGCCTTGCGCTTTTTAGGCTTTCGGGTCCAGACTTTTTGAGCTGGAGAAGAAAATCCAATTGATCTCCGAAACGTACGTATGCTTACTTATCTTGATTTGCACTTGATTTACGTTATAAACCAGTTCATTATTTATTTATTTTATTTTTGTATGTATTTATTCGCATTTAGCGATTAATTTATTTGCAGTTAGTGAACCTAGGATGCAGACTTTCCAACGTTTTCATAGAAAAATGTCTCTGATAAATAAAATTAATAAAAACATATTTAAAAAATATTATAAATAAGTTTTATTTTTTTCCTTATTGTACGTTGCAAATTATCTATGCAATGTAATATGAGGAATGAGTTTTCTGTTGATCGATAACGGCATTTCAGAATCCGGACCCCATGGGCGCCCATATAGAAGAGCAAGAAGGATCGCTTGCCCCCTCCCCTGTGCGTTTGGGGTCATAAAAGATAATCAGGGTAGTCGATATTGTGCATCTTATCCATCAATTTGTCCCACTGACGTCAGTGGTTTGCCTCCATCCTCCTGAAAAAATTCTATGGGCGCCCATGCCGGACTCCAATGGCAAATAAGTTTTGCTATTAAAGTTGGCGGGAGGGGGGAGGGTTATTTTGGAAACTTCTTTATACCGATTTTTCAAAGTGTACCAAATATTAATGAAGTATTTTGTTCTTCGTGCAATACATTTTTTGTATAAGTAAATTATTTTAATGAAGGGTGAAATTCGAATTCGAGTTTTAAGCGGATTTCAGCGTTTACAGTATTCGAGAACTTGAATCAGATCTTTTTATTGTGACATTTCTCGCCCTGTGTCTCATGTTTATGCGATGTATGTGTCTTCTCTAGAACAAATTCTTTTAATTGAATCTTATGAAATTTCGCAGCATGTAATTTACGCAATCTAATGGGGTTATGAGTTAGACTCTCGAATTGTGTTAAACTTATTTTTATACATATAAAATTTTATGTTAATTTATATTTAACCTTTGTATAGTCCTACCTCAAAGATGTAAAACTTCCGATAAGAATACTGAAATGCATATAATATTTTCACCTATCTATATTTTATATATATATATATAAATGTATGTAAAATAATTAATAAGTTGTGTACTAAGGTTGGTCAGTGAGGTTTTCACAATTTTCTCCTATGCCTGAAAGAAAAAGTTTTTAATTTGCAAAAATAGTAAATTATACTTCACACAGATACATCTAGATGGCAGCACTACAAAATATTTAGAGTAACATTTATTTTTTTTTCTTGCTTCTCTTCTCTACTGAACAATAAATGTATACTATTTCAAAACTTCAGCAGGTAACTTCTGAAAAGTTTTAAGGATTCTAGTAAAATACTTTTGTATGGATGTCTACCAAATACGCCCAACTAAACTAACTTGTAAACTTCATATATTCTTCCGTGCGTTTTCTTAGCATGTTCATTGCTTATATTTTAGCATTATTGCTTAATTTTATATTCTTTCTTAGTAAAAGAATAAATTCTTGGCCTTTCGGTTCAGTAATCAGATTCAAATGTATGAATAATGTATATGAATGCATGATAGGTCTATGATTGAACATCATCTGCCAAAATTTTTGAATTTGAAATATACATTTTTAATAGGAATAGAAAATCTATTCTATTAGTAACAATTTATCCCAGCAGATGGCAGCACCAACTAATAAATTAGTTTTTAAAAGTGTTTCATTGTTTCATTTAAAAATTATAAACTTTAATAGACTTTTTTTAAGCATGGCAGATTCATTCATTTTATTGAATGTTCTTTTATCAGGGCAAACTACAACTTCTGTGAACTTCGTTTTGATAAACTCGACTGTAACGACAACTAAAGCTATTGCGTCAAAATTCATCCTTGCGAACCCCGTATGTTTAACGTTAATTTGCCTTGGCTATAACATCATAAAATTTCCTGATAATTCGAAAATAACGCCAAAATAAGTCATCCAATAGGGGTTCATTTCATACTTACTGTGTGTTTATAGGAATTTTTTCTTCTCCCACTTTTTCCTCTCCCTTATTCACAGCTGATGAAAAAGCAATACTCATTAGCTTCCAAAATACAGGATTTTCTTCATCTACCAAATCTTTTTACGAAGCCAGGAATCGCGACAATGACCGCAACTTTCCATATTTTTATTTTATTGGCAAGATTCGTTAAAGAATTTCGCGAAATATGAAACATGCGCGAAGTGCTACAAAACTTTTCCTTATGTAGATGAATCGCAGAAAATTTAAATAAATACATATCTTGCTAATTGCTTCTTAATTTACATGAGTGAGGGCATTGGACGCTAAGTAATTTTTGGCCGATTTTATTCAAAGATGTATTAAAGATAGGTTCTTAATTATTATTATAAAAAATGTATTTTATATCTAAAAATAACGAAGTTTAAAATTTTAAAAAAAGTATATTAAATTTTAGTGAATTTTACATCAAATTACACAGTTCATCTATTAAACACCATTACGAAACCTGTGTATTAAAACAACAGTTGGATTTAGATCAAATGATTACTAAAATTAAAATTCAAAATTATATTCATGTTCATTCACATTTCAATAAAAAGTATTCTAAATCAATATTCAAAATTAATTATGTTGCTACGAAAACCAGCTAGCCAATGTACTTTCAGTTGTATTTCAAATTCTTAAGGTGTTCTTAAATGCGTAGTGACTTTCCCCTAGAGTACTAACAAATCCCCCAACCTGCTGGGAAATATTTTTACATTTTCAACACTCAAGATTTTTTAAAGTTTTGAGCGCCAAGATAAAACATACATATAAATTAATTAATGATTATATAATTAGTATATGTATATTAATTATAAATATTATATATATTAATTATAAATTTATTATCCCGTACTTTTATACCAGTAAAACAGGATTGTCGAAAAAATTATCTAGAGGGTTGTCCTATGGCATATGTATATCTAGAGGGTGGATCATTGTCCTATTTTTAGGATAGCCTATATCGATCAAACTAATAAAAGTAAGTTATTTTTTTTATTTTATGTGTATACATAGGATTAGAGAAACACACATTTAAGATTTTATAAAAAAAATATTAATTTTTTCAATGCTTGGTATAATATGGGTTAAATGACGTACATATAATAGCGTTCAAATTAAATGACTCATACATAAAAGCGTTCATATATGAGATGACGCATAGCCGTCACCTCCGAGAGCAGGCCTGAGAGCCGTTACCTACTCTCAGAGGTGACAATGTAGTAAGCGTCCATTCTAAATGGCTCAGGCACAAGAATGTCCACAGACAAAAACTTCCACTATGAAACAAACACATAGGCTTCCAAACAGTCGTCGAACGTGCAGATGCTTGAGTAGAACGTCTGGAGAGAAGAAGCAACATTAAAAGATTATCCTGTAGCGTAAAATCTTAAAATCTTTAAAGAAGATGCGGCATTGAGAATTTTGAGGCACCACATCAGAAGTCTGTAAACACATACAAAAATAAAAGTCTTAATCCTTTGACAATCAATGTACAATTCAGAATTTAATAAATATATTTCTAAAATAAAACTGTTGTTTTCAACGCATGACTTTCGCCACATACTTAAATTACTTCTTCTAATTAAGTTGTTTTATTACACAAAATATTGCACGGAATCAATTGTTAAAATTGCATCGATTTTGTAGTTTTAAAGTCATTTATTTATTTCTTATACTATGTAATATAGTACAGAGAAATTATTGTTTTCATGAAAATTTTCGGATTCGAGATTGGGAGGCCAATATATGTTTTAAAACCTAACCTCGTGAACATGTTTTGACTATTTTTGGAGTGATGTACGGCTGTCTGTAGGTCTGTGGCCGATTTTTGTTTATAGCAAATAGCGGCTACAAATATTAACGGATTTTCATGAACCTTTATATCCGATTTTGTTACCTAATAATCTAGAACTAGATAGAATTTTTTTTAATTCTAGCGAAAACTTCGACATTTAATTGAAATTTCATAATTCAATTAAAAAGCCGTCCGAGTGCAATCTCTACGCGCTAACCACTGGGCTGTCTCACCCCAATTTGATGGCGATTGAAAATTTTTAGCTTTAAATTTTATAATGCTTGTATGTCGAAAACTAACTACGCTTGCTATTAGTAGTAAATGAGTCATTTGAAGTTCTTTAAAGGATATATAACTGGATATCAATTTGGGTTCTTATTTTTCGAAAAATATACTGGATATAATTTTGATATTTTAACATTTTGACCTATTTCGAAAAGATGCTGCTAATTTCGATATTTTAGCTGTTACTATGAACAGTATATGCATGTATGCGCGTATTGCAGCCCTTTGAAACGTTGTACATGTTTGAAATTTTATTTTACTAGACGATATTCACGCAAAACCACTCTTTGTATCCACTCTAACTAAAAATCTAATACACAGAATTTCACAAAATTTTGTAGGTAAGTTACTTGTGGGCGAGTCTGGTGCTGATTAGTTTTGGGTACGATTCGGGATAAAAGAACCCGCCTTTTTTTTCCGAAATGGCCCGCAAAAGCTTGTATCCACTCTAGCTGAAAAACTAATGGACCGAATTTCACAAAATTCGGTAGATGAGTCACGTATAAGTCACCCTGGTGCTGATTAGATTTTGGTACGATTCAGAAAAAAATAACCTGCTTTTTTTTGCAGAAAGGCCAGCAAAAATTCTCAAAATCTAAACAAAAAAGCTACGTATGCTCAAATATATCCATCAAATGCTTGTTTAATACGTAATTTTTAATGAAGAAAAGAATAAAACCAACCCCATTACACTAGGACTAGCCGTTCTCGAGATATATTAGTTTTTTTTCGTATTTTCTCCACGCCACCTTTGAAAATAAGTCCTGTTATCAAATGAAAACGAAACTTGAATTAATAGTTAATTAAATTTAATTAAAATAAAGAGAATGTGTATATAAGTCTGCAGGGAAAGTCATGTGTTGCCCACATCAGATTTTTAATTTTCCCTGCAATACATGGTAATGTATAGGGAAACTATTGGAATCATGCCGAAAATCACAACTCGAATTTCGACTGATCTACAAGTTTCGAGACCTCTAGAATACGAGTCTGCGTGTATGTCTGTCTGTCTGTGGGATTTATGTATCCACTCTAACTCAAAGACTAAGGGAACGAATTAAGGGTGAATGGTTGTCATATTCAAGAATGTTACAATAAAAAACACCTGCATGGATAGAAAGCTAATGTAGAATCTGATAAAACTGCTCTCTGTCAGAGACAATACATATTTGAATTCAAGAAATAATTATTTAAAATGGCAACACGTCCAAAGATAGAAATCAAATATTCAAACTTTTAAAATAAATTAAAATCTATTTTCTAATTATAGGACGTTTGAAAAAGAAACATGAAAGATCAATCATGCATAAAGCATTGATTATAAAACACTTGCAATTGAAATGCAATTTTATTTAAATAGCTCTACAATGCGATACTTTCAGCACTGATATTTTTTTAATTATTGCAGAACTATAATACTTGGAATCTTAACACATTAGCAAAAAAGACAATGCTATAAATCGTCTGCTCCGCTATGTAAAATCAATGAATGTTTCATTCATAACACTTATATTTCAGACTCCAGAGCTAAATAATTTTGCATGAAAAGAATTCAGCAACTCTTATACAACTCCTCTTACAATCGCTTGATTTGTTTATATTCTGCATGCTATAGAAATTCGATTTCGTTGTAAGAATAATCAAAGTTTAGTGATCACTTAAAATCAAAAATATTGCAAAATTTAGATACACAAATAATATACAAAAATAAAATGGTTTTATGACGAATGCAACACTAAATATACATTTAAAAGATCTTCAAACATCACGATTTTTACCAAGGGGTGAAAATGGATGACATATTTTATTTTAAAACGAGTCACGTGATCTCTTCATATAATGTAGGTATAATTATTATTTCAATTTTTATTTACAAAACTACACAACATATTTTGCTGAAATTTTTTTTACACATTTTACGTGATAATTTGAATATTTCCTAAATTGTTCAAAGCAATTTGTGAATTTTAACTCCGCTTAAAAAATGTTTGAAAATTAGGTCCCATGAGGTTCAAGGTATTTTATTTTTTTCAATCCGTGTTGAATCCTAAACTAATTGATTAATATTATTCATTTTCATTCTCGTGTGTCCCACAGATCGTCTCAACAACATACTAAAATTTTATTTTGATAAAGTCATTTTTACGGCAATTATGGTTCGAACGGACAGACAGACAGAATGAACAAAGTCATAAGCATTTTAACACTTTTTAATTATGTTAGAGAGTGTTAAAAATGGAAGACGAAGAACTGAAACTGAGGACTGTATTTAGTAAATGAGGATGTTTTATATACCTGCATTTCAAACTGAAACATATTCTTCACATATAAGAAACATACATTCGTATTTTAGGCTTAGAACAAACAGTGTATGATTCAGCCTTAACTGGCCTAACAGTTTTAAATTTCTTCGGCCTACTCTTTGGCCCAACAGTTGCCCGTGAACCGCACTTCAGAAAAAATCTGATGTGGGCAACACATGACTTTTCTTATATAATGCAATGAATTTACAACTTTTACATTAAAAAAATAGGTGTTTCTTATAGCAGATACTTATATTCTTTGCAAGGTATTGAATTTTCGACGAATAGTCGTCATTTTCATTGATTTAGCGTCATTTTTATCCATTTGGCGAGATTTTCGTTAATTTGGCAACATTTAAAAAAAGTCACCAAGTTGACGACATTTCGCCTAATTCGTCGCCAAGCGTTATGGATAAAGAAATAAGTTATTCTTACAGCAAATAAATGACTATTGACGTTCAAATACAAAAGTATTACACAAAGTATCTTTTCTCATGCATGGAACGAGCTAGATCCACGAGAATGATGTCACCCAATTTATCGCATGATATTACATATGAAAACTGAACATGTTTCTCAACAGTTAATATTTTCTTTTTTAATTTATGGGATTTTTAGATATATTTGTTTGAAAAATGTGTAATATCTCGAGAACGGTTCATACTAGCGTTCTAAAGTTTATGTCAATCGTTTTCTAATGAAAAATTATATAAGAAAATGTCTATTTGCGTAACTTTATTAAAGGTTTTGATTTTTTGATGATTTTTTCAAAATTTCACTCCAAAATTTAGGGGGGGGGGGGGGTTCTGAACATTCGATTACGCTTAAAAACAATAGGCTTCCAGTATTCACGAATTGTGATTTTTGTACCAAATTTCATTCGAATCGCTCCATTCATGAGATATCGTTTCCACAGACTCACTGACACACACACAGACATCACCTCAAAAATGTTTGATTCGTGATGAGGAATGCTTGAAACGTGCTCTCCCGTCGAAAACTCGAATTCGAATTTTCGACCCCGTCACAATACTTTCCTTATACATTATGTATATAAGGAAAGTAACAATGGATTCTTTAACGAACGTCCTAACGGGTATCTGGACCAGAACTTTGAGCGACAGACGGTAACGAGTGGCAAATGTTATGGGTAACATTTTGAAATTGCAAATTACAGTAAAGTGCGTTTTTGAAATAAAATGAAAAAATACATAAAATAAATAATACCAATAAATAATACCAGTAAGTTTTAAGGACACAGAGCATTATAGAATATTTTCTCTTATTCTTACAGGACCCTCCTATAGGTGCGTTCCCAAAGTTAGGATTGCTGCCAGTGCATGTATCAGCTGTTCCATGTTAATAAAAGCATAAAAAAACATTCGCGCAAATCCATAGATGCTGCTGTCTGCAATGGGGTGCACGGTCCAATTACCTTCTAATGCGTTTCCTGTGTTCATGATGTCGATTACTGTAGACTTTATCTAATTCGCCAATGTTCTGCAACTTTAAATTAAAAGGTTAAACTTTTACTTATAAAGCATTGGTACTGCATTCTCTGCAGCACAGGACGAACATTACGCCTCACTCATCCCACACTCTACGCATCACTCTGAGCATGCGCACTGGGCCTTTAGCAGAGAAAAGGAGCTGCGAATTCTGCAGCTCGAATGCACTTTTCCCGCATGCTTGAGAATACTAATAAGAAAATCCACCTTCCCACTTGCTTTGCGATCGTAAGAAATTATTTTCAAACATTCAATGCTAAATCTATGCTGTAAAATTGTTCAAATGTGGTTAGTAAATAAAAATTATTTTTTTATATAAATTCCAGGGGATGCTGCAGTTCTGCAGCACTTACAGACGACTAATCCAACTAATCCAACTATGGTTTAACTTAACCCTAACAGCATTTTTTTTTCATAGTGACGTAAGATTTACGTCACACTGTGACTTTGGGACGTCACAGGACGTCGCAGTACGTCTCGGCAATGTCATATTGAGGTCACAGCGAAGTCATTTTGGTCATTTTCAAGGTCGTTTGTGACGTCGCATATTAACTTGTTTGTGACGTCACATTGTAATTGCCATTGTGATGTCGTCACATTGTTACGTGTTAATTAAATAGTGGAAACGTCACAGAATATAGTCATAATGAAGTTGCAACGTTACTAATACGTAACGTCGCATAGAAGTCACAAATATGATGTCACATTGTGACCCAAGTATCACGTGACTACAACGTCACTGTCACACATGTGACGATCTTTGCTGTGAGGGAAGAACCTTAAACATGGGCGCTCATAGATTTTTTCCTAGGAGGGGGAAAACCACTAACGTTAGTGGGGCAAACTCAAAGATAAGATGTACAACATCAGCTAGCTTGATGCCCACTTTTGTGACCTTGGTCGTACAGGGAAGGACAAGTGTCCCCTCTTGTCCTCCCCAATGGGCGCACATGCCCTTAAACTGTTGGTCCACCATTGTTACAGTTTATAGCGCGCATGATTGAAAAACACAGTGATGAATCAGTGACAGAGTGCTTCCAAACGTGTTCGAATTCAGTCAGAATTCAAGTTTCCTTACAACTCGGACTAAACATCGTCACAACTGCAAACCTTTCACCACCATCAATAAGGGCGTCACTCAGTTTTGTATTCCACTGTGTAGGTGGCGTCTGTTTACAAGCGTAACAGGTGGAAATATTTTTTTCGGCTCTCACACTCAGCCAGAGTATCAAACCGACGGAAACGAGCAGGTAAGTGAGTTCTTATCTATTGGTGTACTGGCATGTAGAGCTTCCGTATGCCTCGCTCTTCGAGCAGCGATAACTCAGACCGGATTTTGATTATACCGCAAAAATGCCTGAAAATTTCGTCAACATTAGAGGATATCGAGGGGTGAACTGTCGAACATCAAACAGCCAGCTCGTTATTCCTTTAGGACTGTCACACCATGCAATCTCAAATCTCGTTATGTTATGATTTTACAGGTAAATTGAATCGAAGATTTCAACAATAGTTTAAATCTAAATTATAAAAAAAAAAACATTTTTACTCTAGTGTTTGTGATTAAATATATCCGAGATATGTAAAATGTTAATCCTTGTCAGGTTGGTCAATTGTTTACTATATTAATAGACTTAAATGTTCATGACTTACGTCATTTTCAAATTCTAACAACTCTTCCGTTTCATGAATTAGTAAAAATCCAAGAAATATAAAATGTTAATCCTTATCAGGTTGATGAATTACGCTCATAAATTTTGCATTTGTTTATTATATTGGTGGAATTAGACTTAATGTTCAGGACTTACGACTTTCTCAAAATCAAACATTTTTACTCGACCGTTTGATGAATTATTAAAAATCCGAGATATATAAAATATTAATCCTTATCAGGTCGATCAAATTACGCTCATAAGTTTTGCATTTGTTTATTATATTGGTGGAGTTAGACTTAATGTTCAGGACTTACGACCTTTTCAAAATCAAACATTTTTACTCGCCCGTTTGATGAATTATTAAAAATCCGAGATATATAAAATGATAATCTTTATCAGGTTGATTAATTACGCTAATAAATTTTGCATTTGTTTATTATATTGGCGAAATTAGACTTAATGTTCAGGACTTACGACCTTCTCAAAATCAAACATTTTTACTCGCCCGTTTGATGAATTATTAAAAATCCGAGATATATAAAATGATAATCTTTATCAGGTTGATCAATTACGCTAATAAATTTTGCATTTGTTTATTATATTGGTGGAGTTAGACTTAATGTTCAGGACTTACGACCTTTTCAAAATCAAACATTTTTACTCGACCGTTTGATGAATTATTAAAAATCTGAGATATATAAAATGTTAATCCTTATCAGGTTGATCAATTACGCTCATAAATTTTGCATTTGTTTATTATATTGGTGGAGTTAGACTTTATATTCAGAACTCACGAAATTTTCAAAATCAAACATTTTTACTCGATCGTTTGATGAATTATTAAAAGTAAGATATCCGAGGCATGTTAATCTTAATCCTATTCATTCTTAATCCTAATCAGTAAATCCGATACGTATTAATCCTGATCAGGATGATGAATTATGCTCATAACTTTTAAATTTGTGTATTATATTTGTGGAGTTAGACCTAAGAAAATGCGCATGATATAAGCCCTTTTCAAAATTAAATACGCTAATATTGTTTATTATATGCTAATGCAATTATGACGAACACTAATAATAAATAGAAAAGGCTACTAGAGGTTTCAAATAATTAAGAATATAATGAAAATTGATTTCGTTACATTATACAACAAAATGTATGTATGTTTTTGACGCGTTAATATGATGCTACTAAACTTGTCTTCACCAGGTTATGTGTGGTAGCTTTGCGATGTCTTTTCTGACAAGGTTAAAGTTTTCCTATCAGCATACAGGCGGTTTCGTTAATATGGGAACTGCGATGAAAAAAGACATATGATCAGATTATCGATGTTATCACACGTTTGAGCTGGAAGTCGACGACTTGCGCTCTTTTCGAACTCAACGATAGAAAAGATGGGTGTGAAAAATAACGATAGAGAATCACCGACTTGCATTTTTGCATTCTCATGCTATTTAATATGCTATAGAGAAAGTATTGTTTTCCGAATTCGAGATTTTGATGCATTTTATGTTTTAAGACTTCCTGAACATGTTTTGACTATTTTTGTAGTCCGTTTATGGTGTATTTTTTGTGTACTCGATTGCGGCCACAAATATTAATATTTTTCCACAAAACATTACATGCGACTTCGTTGTAAAAACATCTAGAATTATTATATTATTAGTATATTATAGAATTATTATATTATTGGTATATTATTACTAGAATTATTGCTATTAATTTATATATTTTAACATGGCAGTATAGAGCAAAATTTGACATAACCAAGGATATAAGAGTTTATTTATGGCACAATGATAACAAGACTTAATAGTTTCAACCATTGTTGTAGAATTTGTCAGCGATATCGTTTTTTGACTAGTGGCGTCATTAGCCCCCTTGGGTGCAAGGTAATCCCCGGGGGGATACATTGTCAAATATGGTACCAATCGAAATATTTTTTCGTGAAGGGTAAAAAAAAGTGAAGGGTAACGCGCTATACTTGTAATCACTTTGACCCGCGATATCGATTTTTCAAATTTTTTCTTGTACAATTTGAAAACAAAAATATGAATTCTGGTACAAGAAAGCCGGGTTGAGCCACACTTCGGCTAATTATCATAAAATACCTCTTACAGAGATCCTGTCTTATAGAGCTCCTCATATACAACTGCATCAACAGGTTTAAATCATAAAAAATACGACTAACGTCCTTTACAAAATCAGCAATTAGTATTGAAGCCTATCTCAGACAGGAAAACTAATACACTTAAAAATAAATTGCAACTTAAATTATAAAAATACGACTTACGTCCTTTTCAAAATCATCAATTAGTATTGAAATCTATCTAAGACAGAAAACTAAAACTCTTAAAAATTAAATTGCAACTTAAATTATAACTCTTATATTTTTAATTTGTTAATTATTTTTTAGTGCTAAGAGAAAAGTAGCTTTCCTTAAAAATTAGCTCAGATGTGTTATGTCTCGGGGTCGACGCTATAAATGTGCAAGGTTTCAGACTTATAGATCACCCTAGGGCTTAAAGAAGGTTTTAAAAGAATTTTCACCCCTTAACCCCCATTTTGTTTATTCCCTGTGTTAAAATCGAAAGTTATATTCTGTGAAGTTCTGTACCATGATCGATACTATAAAAGACAAAGATTTATTCTTTTAGGTCACTAGGGGAATGAATTTAGAGGGGTTTGGAAAATACATGTGGGCAGCACATGACTTTCGCTGCAGTCTCATATCCAAGTTCTCTATATTTTTTCAATAATTCATTAAATTTAATTTAATTTCACAACATAACACCCATAAATATTTCAAATTACACTGAATTTGCCATTTTAAACCAATTTTCGTTTTCATATGGTAATTTTCAAAGGTGGCGTGGCGAAAATTCGAAGAAACTGAAATATTTCGAGAACGGCTACACCTAGAGTAATGGAGTTGGTCTTATTCTTTTCATCGTCAAAATTTACGTATAAAACAAGCATTTAATTGATGCATTTTAATATATGTAGTCTTTTATGTTAGATTTTTGCAGGCCTTTTAGTAGAGAAAAGCAGGTTCTTTTCTGAATCGTATCAAAATCTGATCAAAAACAGGGTGTCCCACAAGTGACTTATCTACCAAATTTTATGAAATTTGGTCAATTAATCCTTAAGCTAGAGGGGATACATCAGATTTTTGCAGGCCATTTTGCAAAAAAAATCGAATTCTTTTATCCCGAATCGTACCAAAAACTAGGCACCAGGACCACACGCAAGTGACGACTTACCTACCAAATGTTATGAATTTTAGTCCATTCCTTTGTGAGTTAGAGTGGATACATACAAACACACTGACACACAGATAGACACACGCACAGCCGTCATGCTAAAAATAGTTTTTTCGTATTCTAGAGGTCCCAAAACGTGTAGATCCGTGGAAAACTCGAGTTGCGATTTTTGGCATGATTCCAATACTTTCCCTATGCATAACCATGTATTGCAGGGAAAGTAAAATTCTGATATGGGCAGCACATGACTTTCCCTCCAGACTCAAATTAATTTTCTCTGTATTTCTTTAATTTATTAAATTGAATTTGATTGCACAAAATTACACTGAATTTGCACCTTTAATTCAATGTTACCTTTTATTTGGTAACTGGCCATTCTTCCAAAAGTCACGGAGTAAAATTGTGAAAAAACTCAAACATCTCGAGAACGATTTGTTATAAAGTAATGGGGTCGGTCTTATTCTATTCCTCGTCATACTAAAAACTAATCAGCACCAGGGTCACACACAAGTGACTTATCTACCAAATTGTATGAAATTTGGTCTATAAAGCTTTGAATTAGAGTGGATAAATACATTGCACAGGCAAACACAGACTCACAGACATATAGACAGACAGGCAGACTCACAGACATCAAGCTAAAAATAGTTTTTTCTTAATCTGGCGATTCCAAAACGTGTAGACCCGTCGAAAACTCGAATTGCGATTTTTGGATGATTCCAATACTTTTCCTATGCATTACCATGTAATGCAGGGAACGTGAAAAAGCATTTCCTCCACCATAGGGATCAGAAACAAAAATCCAGCTACAATAGGTTCTGCCGCGTAATTGATGCTATGAGAGTGCCTCGATCCAGTTTTTTTGATCACCAAGGTGTCTTCTGGAGGATTTGGAAAGACTTTTCGAAAATCTTTAGTATTTTTAATGTAGTTGGTTTGAATGTTATTTCATCTTAATTAATGTAGCTTTCTGAAACAGAGTGTTTATTGCAATTATTGTTAGACTCTTCTTAGTACTGTATAGTCTATTTATTCTAATTATTAAGTCTACTAATTCATTGAAATTTCTTACACTAACGTTTTCTGATTCAGTTGATGAAATAAGCACACATAGCGAAATATTTTGTTTTCATTAATATTTTGTTGTAGTCATCTTTATTCAGACGTATTTTATTCATTGATATTTTTAAGGTAGTTTGATCGAATTTTATTTTAATTTACTTGATGAAGCAGCTCATGTTGCCTTCCGAAAACAGTTGTCTCCTTTGTTTTTGCTAATTTCTTAATTTCCGTTGTCTTTGCAAAACTGATATATGTTGCAGCAATGTGTATGAATATTTTCAAAGTTTTTTGACGAGGACAGCTTAATTAGCTTTCAAAACAGCCTGTATTCTTCAATTTTGTTAATATATTCGTATTTTTATTCACAAGTATTTTTATTAGAAATTTTTGCGCATGTTTTTCAAGTTTGTTGCCAATGTTGTTCATGTATCTACAGAAACTGTTTTATTATCATCATTATTATAACTACTATTATTATTATTATTATTACTACTACATTCATTATTATTACTACTACTACTATTATTATTATTATTATTATTAAGTAAATCGCATGACTTTGCGCGCAATCAATAATAAACTGATTTACAGCGTAAAATGCAGCGCAAAATAAAATAAATAAGCTTACGTACGTTTCGGAAACCAACTGGATCTCCTACATCAGTGCAAAAACGTCCAAATAGGTGCAGCACAATGTCGGCCAAACTAAAATCCCATATACTGAACGACAATTCAATATAGTGCCGTCACCTAATGGCACGAAAGGGAAATAAAACAATAAATAGGAAGCAAGGAACTATAAACATGAGACCCCAACAAGAAAAAAATAAAAGGCAGAGAATGTAAACTAAATAAAGAACAAAAAATTAGACGATGGAATTAGAGACTTTTTAAATTCAACAGTAATACGAGTAATCCTACAAGAAATGACAACAAATCCTATTTTAGTTAATTCCCTACAATAAACTATTATTATAGTTAATCCAGTAGTTTCGGAAATAGTTGGTTTTCGAAATATGCGTATGGTTTTTTATTTTGATTTACGTTGCATTTTGCGTTACAAACCAGTTTATTATTAATATTATTATTATTATTATTACTATAGAGCACTTAAGTTTGTGTCTTATACGGCGAAAAGGTGTTTTGAATCATTATTGTGTTTTTTTATCTCTTCCTCCTACTACGTATTTTATTTTCATCTTTTCAATTTCTCGTAGAGCACTCTCATAAAGATTTCCTCGGTCACATGATGTAACCATTTATTGAAGCCGTTTCTCAGTTTTTATATCCCGGAGAAAGCTCCGAAACTGGTTGATAATATCACTAATTTGCTGCATGCTTTGTTTCTCACGAAGATTTTAATTTTTCGTTGCCTTAATTGACTTGAAAATCCTAATAACAGAATAACGTGATAAACTCTAAATGTGCATTTTTCAGCAGACTCATCTATGATGTCCTCCCAGGGCGATCTTCGACAATCGTTGCTGCAAAGGGCTCAGGATCTATTTGCCCTATGCGACCGTCAAGGCAAGGGCTACGCATTCAAGGATGAGCTAGGAGCTCTTGGAGAAGAGCTACCTCTGTCCCCTGAGCAGCTAGAAACGGTATTTGATGCCCTGGACGTAGACGGCGATGGCAGACTTACCCTGCAAGAGTTCTCTGAAGGTTTTGGTAAGTTATATCATTGCTGCCTGCATCTTTTAACTCTCTGTTTCTGACTATGCACAATTACTTTCGCAGCTCGCAAAATTGTGACATCATTGTTGTCATTGAAGGTCTTCCCCCTAATGCCAGGCCATCATTTCGAGACAGACGAACGTTGACACTAGCCTCTGACTCGGGGTACAGAAATCCGGTTAAGCGGTATTCCGTGAATCGGAATCTTTTAGGTGATGTAGGAACGGACTGTGTCGAAAACCGTCGGCGACTGAGGTCAAGACTCCGCGGGATCATCTTTGGTCCCTGCTCAGTGCTTGATTCAGTCGCTTTTGCTCCTCTGACAATGGCTTTGCTGGAAAAGATAATATACTTTCCGAGTGCCACTAAACCTTGATTGGTGAGATTGCGGGACTCCCCAATGGATTTTTGTCCTTGCGGGAATCTGCAACGATATCTTGACGACCATACAAGAAGCGTCGAAAACCCAGACCCACCGACTCGTCCTAGGACATGAGTAGACACAAAAAGCGTGAAACAAGTCGATGGATGACGATGTCTGAAATGGAAGCGCGATCATAACGAAGTATCTTTGTTTTAGGGGAATAGAAATTTTCTTAACAGCAAGAAATAGCTTTTGCAATCTCTAAAAGTTAATTTGTGTAAAAATATTGCAGTTATATCTTTCTGAAAACCTTATCCAAATAATATATTATAATAAATCAAACCGCTGCCTGTAAGATAAAAGCTTTCGAAAATTCCTTGAATAAAGCAGGCTTATAACAGTAAGGTAACTACAATTATTTCGATTATAAGTCCCCCTCTTTAGGTCAAACGAACAGATAGAATAGTATGCGCCCTTAGCCACTGCGACAAAACAAATGAGCACTTTAAATAGAACAGAACACACGCAGCCGAAAATTTGCAAGCAATTGCTATCAGTCATTGAAAAACAATCATAAACATATAATTACAGGTCGATAAAGTATCCCTTCCACGCCCGCGACTCGAATTGATATCTTTATGTTTGCTTTCAATGACTGATACCACCCGCTTGCGAATTTTTCGCCGTATGTGTACTGTCTTATTTGAAGTGCTCTTCGTTTGTTTCGTCGTAGTCCGTTCTTAGCAGTAGCTAAGGATGCATACTGTTCTACATGTTCATTTGGCCGGAAGAAAGGAGCCTATATCGCCACGGAACAGTTATAGTCACCCCACTGACATACGCATGCTTTATTGAAGGACATTTTGAAAACCTTTATTTTTAATATATTATAACCAAAAATTCTCTTACCTTACTTTTTTAGGCAGAAATTAGTACATGAAATCTGTAAAGTGTAGCATGCTATCATTTGCAAGACGTATTCTTTTCTTTCTTCAACCCAGACCGTCCGACCTACCAGAAAGGTATAAGGTATCTGTTTGGACGGCCGGGAAGTGCCACCCAATTTAGACCGGAACACTGTGGAGGAGGCATCCACAGGGACCGTATCCTCCTTCCCCTACCACCAAACTCTCGGAGGGATTTACGGACCGACATGTTTAATGTGATCGTACTCCGCGTGAACAAAGCAGCAGTATTGGCAGTGGCGGGAATCGAATCCGGGCTGACCGAGTGCAATTCCCGCGTGCTAACCACTGGTCCGTCGCGCACCTGCAAGACGTATTGGAATAATAGCAGAGAATCTCCATATTATATGATAAGCATCAACATTAGCTGACAAAAATAATTTACACCAAGAAATCATTTCATGCCCCTGATTATCCTAGCATTCATACAAGTTTAAGCCATCGCGGGATTATCTAAATGTTAGGATGAATGCCAAAATGTTAAGAACTCTCAAAATTGTGGCATCTGTAGATGCACTTTGATCACAGCCAATCCTCTTAAATAAACTCTGAAACTCTGTGTTTCCCATTCAGTATCCCCTCTGCATATATAGATTTCACACTGTTTGCTGAGTAATATTAAACCGTAACCGTAACCTTCACAAACCGCTAATGATACCTTATAAGCTCGAATACATCATTTGGCACGACAGTAAAATGTTGTTCTTTCAGACTTTGAGCAGCCAAAATTCATTGTATCTCAACAAAAGCACCTTCGTCAAGACTAATCACCTTCTTTCCATAGTAAGTAATTGCGGACCATGCTGTCTCTCTCACAGAATATGTAAAGTTCACTTTGTTATCTTGAGTATTGTAGTGTCAAGCCAATATTGATGTCTCGACCTCGTAAACATTTTTCGGCTCGATTAATTCTATGCACCATTATTTGCGCCCAGGATCAAAATTACTCATATTCAAAACATTAACTTATTTTAAGCACATTTATTAGAAGTTATCTTTGTTTGTTTCAATCTATAATTATGCAACTAAGAACATGTTTTCAGGCATGTTTCTTGGAATCGATAACCAACCTCGAAACTCTGTGAACTGTAATGGACAACTGGAAGAGGAAGAAGAAGATGAGGATGAAGAACTGGAGGAACTGATGGATCATCTGGGTGCAAGAAATCTCTTTACAGAGTAGGTGAAAAAGCATTTTTAATTTCTGCAATTTTTCTTTTCCTACAAATGCAGTATATGTGAGGTTTTGCATTGTTAGGATACACTCCAGTTCCCCAAAAAGAAATGATAAATTAAAAAAAATAAGAACCTTTGCACATTAAGATAAAGGATGTTAAATCCTGCACTCCCTCGCAAATGAGCGAATTTAACTCATTATGAGCTAATTTTCTGTGTTACTTTTTCTGGACTATTCATGAGCTACACTCTTTTGGTTGATTTGGTTTCTTTGTGCTGAGTTTAAATAATAATCAAAACTTACCTTATGCTTCTAAATAAATTCTAAAATAAGATATATTTTACTGTTTTTACGACATTTTTGATAGACGAACTTAGATAACTCGATGACAGGATAAAATAACATAGCCTTCTATATAATCTTATAAATTGTATGCCATATATGTAAATATATATACAATGCACTTATACAAGTTGCCGTTCAATGATCTTTCTTCATTGTGGTCCAAATAAAGAGCATAACATGCTAAATAAGACCAGACCACCTGGTGGCTTGTGATCTGATGAAATACAGCATGTATATCATCATGAATGTCTATAGGCAATGAGCAGCTAGTCCTTTACCACCTCAGTGTACTACGTCATCTATCATTTTAGCAAAACGTTTTACATAAACGAGATTAGTGTCCTTGCAGAATGCTCGCTAGCTAATTGGTGTTTGTGGTTTTTATTTATTTAAACTCCAAGTTAGAGCTTATGATTTAATGCCTTCGAACTTTAGCTTACGGACTTTGAAAAATGGTTGATTCATATTTAGGAATGTTCAAAACGTGGATATGCATCAAAATACGAGGAGCTGATAATCGACCCCATCACTACTTACCCTTTCCATGCATTAGATATATTAGGGAAAGTAAAAAGAAGCAACTTCCATATTAGGGAAAATACGTATATGGATATATAAGTACTTTCCTATAAATAAATATATAGCATAATAAACATATAGTAAAATAATAAACATATAGATTAATAATAAGCATATAGCAAAAGCCATTTCTATAAATAATCTTATTCAATAAATAATCATATATAAGACTACGATTATTTAAAGTCTTATGATTATTTAAAGAAAGTTCTTATTTATAGAAATAGCGTATGCTATATGATTAATATTATGCTAATAAGTAGCGAAGCATATATAATTTACAATTTTTTTTTTAATTTGTCGGGGATCTCCAAACTGTCCAGAGCCCAATGCCGGTACTCATTTATCCTTTGCCCAATCAAATAAATCATCTATATTATCAATTATGCGGATTCCTTATAAGTAGTTTTAATAAAAATGTGATGGACTATATTGTTAAGAAGTTATTGCGAGATTAATATTATCTAGATTATAGATTATCTACTACAGATTTTGGATATTCCATAATTGTAAATTTCCACATAAAGCGCGATATTTCACAAAAACAATCGAGTTAACCGTATGAAACATGGTGCGATTATTTAAATCGAAGCACTTAGAGAGAGTTTTCTTGGTGGAATGACTAGGTCTCGACTATATGAGATAATGGCATATAAATATATAAGACAAAATTATATGAAAATAGCATATTTAATGCGATTTGTTACTTAAAAACGATGACACCAATCATAGGTAGCTGACATGCGCTGTCCTTCAGATATAGTTTTTTTTCTTTTTCTTTTTTTATTTGCAAAATGGAAACAAAAATGTTAAAAATAGAAATTATCCAGTGTAGTCAATAGAGTGAACACTTTTTAAATATTTTTGACTAGACATGACTATACATCATTGTTAAGGAATTATCCTGAATCGTTCTCGAGATATTAAAAGTTTAACTTTTTCATGAGGAGTGCGATATCACTAGAAATATTTAAGCGAATTAATTTAAATTTAACTACCCGTTTTTAATGAGCAATATCCCGTGACCAAACTATAAAAGAGCTCTAATTCGGGTATATTTTCCCACAATATCGAAATTTGTTGATCTGATGTAGAGCACATATTGCGCTCGTGCTAGACACATTTTTTTTCTTTAGATTGTCCACATCAATATTTAAAATATTCTTTCTTAAAGATAATTAAATTCTTGCAACGCCTATTTATGATAACTACCAGTAAAAAATGCTTCTTAAATTAAATTTAAAATATAATTTTCCAAAAGTAACGTTTGTAAAATTCGTAAATACCTGCTATTTAATAATCAAGACCGCTATTTAAAATAGTCTTGAAATATGCAATGGAAAGTTCTTTGGAACTGTAAATAATGGGACATTTCTATTCACCTTTCTACTGCTTGACAATGCCGTCTTTTGCTCAAAAATTGTTACATATTTAAGAATTTGGTGTTTTAGTTTATTAAAACCAAAATTTCTTCATAATTTCAACAGCATAATGCTAATTTAAGACTCTTAAAATTGAAGAATTTGAATATATCTTTTTTTTTAAAAAATAAACGTTGGAATCAAAATAAGAGGTTGGCGGTAAATAAGCGTTGGCATCAAAAAGCCAATTTTTAGGCTAGCCGTAGAGAAAGTATTAATATTTTGACAAAGGTATATATTGTTATCGCGCTTCTATTGTCCAAGACTTTCTGTTACGGGTACTTGTCTCCAGGAGACTCATCCCCACATCGAAAATAGGCATGTCAGACCTTTGGTGTGTTTTTGATAGCAATATGGTCAGCATACAGGCTCCACCATTGAGGTGGGCTGGTGAGTGGTCAGCTTGTGATGAGCCTTGGATTGGTTTCTGCCTGCCCGGCTGCAAGAAGGGTGGGAAAATGCGCAAGAGCGAGTCACATTAAAATTAAAAGAAGTGCAGGATTAATTAAGTTAAAAGTACAGTTAATTTAAGTTGAAATAAACATTTTGGAAAAATTTAATTTTACAAGTTAAGGTTACAAGTTAAGATTATAAGTTAAGTTACAAGTTAATTTTAAGTTTTGAAGTTTGAAGTTATAAAGGTTATAAGCTTAAAGGGTCTAAGAATTTATGTCTGGGATTTCTCGAGTACATAATATTTAAAGTGTCGTACAGGACAGAGCACCAGGCGCGAAACGCCTTTAATCTCCAGTTTCAATATGTGATTCTTATCGTCAAACTGTGACATTAATTCTGTTACCCTAATAGGAGGTTCGAGGTTTTTATTTACTACATTTTATTATTTGTCCTAGCTCCTAGTGTGGCAGTTTGTTGCGCATTTAGAGTTTAAGCAGTTTGGGGGGTTGATGCAGATCTAAGGGTTATCTAGCATTTTGGCAGCATAGAGTTTAGAACATTTTTTTTTATAAAACATTAGTCGCGAGTTTTATTTAATATCAGATGTTTGAGGTGGGATTTTTTTAATTCCGATTATCGATGTTTAGAACAGCGTAGGGTCTCTTACGGGATTTGGCCTTGCGATGATCATAGTCATGCAGATTGAATAATAGTTCATTTGGAACAGATGGCAAATTATTGTAGAATTTAAGCGCTAGCTCTTTAATTTGGGCTCTCACGATTTTTATTTTGAAGTCTTTTCTAATCACCGAGTTTCTTAAATATCTAGGGGCTTTTCTGATACACCTAAGAATTTTACTTTGTCTTATTTCTAAGGAGTCTATGGTAGTTTTACAGGATACACCTAAGGATTTTATTTTGTCTTATTTCTAAGGAGTCCATGGTAGTTTTACAGGCATATCCCCATACGGGTGCTGCATTCAGCATTCCCGGGCGGATGACCGATTTGTAGATTAGTAGCTTATTTTGATAACTAAGATTTCCGTTTCCTATCATTGGGTATAGGGCTCCGGTGGCCATATGCGCTTTTTTGATTATATCTGTTACGTGCAATTTCCAGGTTAGGTGGGAGTCTATCGTTACACCTAGGTATTTGGTTGATTTTTCCGCACGTAGTGCATGGTTGTTTATGTACAGTGGCGGCGGAGATTTATATTTCCTCGAGAAATAAATCCAATGACATTTATTGGGGTTTAATTTTATTCGCCATTTTTCCAGCCAGGTTTGGAGTATGTCTAAATGTTGTTGTAGCTGTCTGTGCATTACTGAGACATAGGGGTGTTTTGCAAGTATCGCACTGTCGTCTGCATAGAGTGCCAGCTCTATGTTTAGAGTCCTGGGGATGTCGTTCAGGTATATGTTAAAGAGTGTCGGGCCCAGGATAGAACCTTGCGGTACACTACTTTTAATGAGCTTGGGTGTAGATAAGTTACCTCCTACTCTAACTTGAAAGTGTCTGTTATTTAAGTATGAGATTAAAAGTTTGACAAGAGCGTCAAGGACTTTTAAAGTGATCAATTTGTACGCTAGTCCACAGTGCCACACTTTATCAAAGGCTTTTTCGAGTACATAACAAAAAAACAATATATTTTAAAGAATCAGTCAGTAACTGAGTGATGTTCTGTGCTGGTGTCGATATGTGGGCAAATGCTAGCCACTTGAATTCCCATTGGCCGGCTCGGGTTCCGCAGGCGGAGCCACCTCTACTCACCGAAGTGGGTAGCTGTGGCGCCATCTACCGAAGCCGAGGGGGACCAAATGGGAGTAAGCGTTGAAGTTTAGTACTTCGACTAAATTAAAGTAAGAATTTTGGAGTGAAAGACTCTAGGAGACCCCCGACTGGGGAACAACATACCTCGCTTTCTTCCACTTGGTTCGCTGGGAGTCAAGTAGAAGATGCCTTGCCCTGCGTTTCCTATAATAGGAGTGCGAGGTCAAGGCGTAAGTTTGGTCTGTGTTTCTCATGCAAGGTCTGCTAGTTCATGCAAGGTCTGCATGCAAGGTCTGCTAGAGTTTTTCTTGTAGAAATTTTGACTGAGTTTCCGAACTTGCTCTGCAACGCCAGAGACTCTGAGATCGTGATTAATACCTCGTTTTGGATAGCTTCTATTGTATATAAAATTCATCCATGAACCGCGGTATGATTCTTTAATGTGCTCGTCATCATGGAATAGACAATACATGTAACGTCAATTTGCTGTGTGTTACAATTTGGGGAATCTCTATCTAACAAACTCGGTTCTACCATGCAGCCAGCATTAAATTTCGTAAAGATTGAGCGTAAAGCTATAACAAGCTGCAACAGCCAAGTTCACAGTCATAGAGGCAGAGTGTTCTTGAATCTGTTCTGTAGTTGCTTTTTGGAGCCCATTTCAGCTCCATTCCTCTTGCTTGTGGTCAAGTACGCCTCCATCTTGGTTAGTCCGAACGTTGGGTCGTGTGACGTCACATGATCTCCTACTTGTTTCTTACTGGCTTGGGAGGACAGGCAACCCTGTATGAAGGAATTCGCAAGCACATGGGATGTCGTAAATATTTTCAACAGCAAACTGTCAGCAATGACGCCACTGTAACAAGTCCTTTGTATTCTATATATTCTATCAGAGCTCATTTACAATGTATCTTTCAGCACATAACACACTTTACTTTGCAATATTTCTTATATTGATCAAACTAAACCAGCTTTAAAATTTCGTATTAAAGAACAGAAAAGCAATCATAAAAAACAGGAATTTAATAAATAAACAATTGCTCGACATTGCTTTAATTTTACACCACTTTTTTAAGTTTTCTACAACAAGCATTATACAGAAATACACATCGATCAATGATCTTGACTTTTTTAAAGCCGTCCATATGCAGAAAAATTTTAATACTTTAGTTAATGGCTTGTCCAGTACTCCATTTTTATCATCGGTCTGGCGGAGTGCAGTGTAATTTATTCCCTTTTATTTATATTTATTCCATATCGTATCCCATGGGACTCTGATATATCGCTTTCATCTTATGTATCGTTTTATCCTTCGTCTTGCTGCTTTTTGTCGCTGGGACTCATTTATTCTTGTTTGGACTGGACTCGTCTTCTTGGGATATTTCTGTTGTGTTTTAGCGTACGCCAATCGTGTGTTACTTCTCGTTTCGGATTGACTGGACTGTTCTTCATTCTGCTTTCTGATTGGCTCGCTCAGGTGGAATCTTAATCCAGAACTATATATAAACCCCTCTGTTTCTTTTATTTGTGGCCACCCTAAGAATGGTTAGTCAAACTTTAAATAACTTCAGGAATTTCCCGGTAACGGCTGAGATTGACCCAGCCACCCCGCAGGAGATAGTAGAAATTATTAAAAATCTCAAAAACCGTAAAAGCCCAGGGCACGACAAAATCAGAAATATTGCGGTTAAAAACCTACCCTTAAACGTAATATGTTACTTGACTATCTTAATAAATAAAATATTAAAACTAAACTATTTCCCCAAAGAATGGAAGGAAGCTATAATTATAACAATCCATAAGCCTGGTGAGGATGCCACAATTCCAGCCAACTACAGACCAATTAGCTTGCTACCGACACTTAGTAAAATTACTGAGAAAATTATTCTTAAGAGACTGAACACGCACCTTAGTGTGAATGACATTATCATTCCGGAGCAGTTTGGATTTCGGCCAAAGCACTCCACCACTCATCAATTGCTGAAAGTGGTAGAGTACATATCTTCTGGTCTCAATAACAAGACACCCACAGCAGCGATTTTTCTGGACATACAAAAAGCCTTTGATAAAGTATGGCATTGTGGATTAGCGTACAATTTGATCACTTTAAAAGTCCCTGACGCACTTGTCAAACTTTTAATCTCATACTTAAATAACAGACACTTTCAAGTCAGAGTAGGAGGTAACTTATCTACACCCAAGCTCATTAAAAGTAGTGTACCGCAAGGTTCTATCCTGGGCCCGACACTCTTTAACATATACCTGAACTGAACGACATCCCTAGGACTCCAAACACAGAGCTGGCACTCTATGCAGACGACAGTGCGATACTTGCAAAACACCCCTATGTCTCAGTAATGCACAGACAGCTACAACAACACTTAGACATGCTCCAAACTTGGCTGGAAAACAGGCGAATAAAATTAAACCCCAATAAATGTCATTGGATTTATTTCTCTAGAAAACGTAAACCTCCGGCGCCTCTGTACATAAACAACCATGCCTTAAAAGCGGAAAAATCTACTAAATACCTAGGTGTAACGATAGATTCCCACCTAACCTGGAAACAGCACGTAACGAACTTAATCAAAAAAGCGTATATGGCCACAGGAGCCTTATACCCAATGATAGGAAACGGAAATCTAAGTTATCAAAATAAACTCCTAATTTATAAATCGGTCATCCGCCCGGGAATGCTGTATGCAGCACCCGTATGGGGATATGCCTGTAAAACTACAATAGACCTCAGTAGTGTGCAAATGAGAGAGCTGGACCACAGCCATAAACCTCCCATTAAAACCACACCCACTTTTAGAATGTAATGGCTCTATATCACCCATAAAATTTCAACCCACTTTTAAAAACAATGGTGTGAAACCCACCCATTAAAACCACACCCACTTTTAGAATGTAATGGCTCTATTTTATCCACACAAATGGGATTACACAATGGTGTGAAACCTCCCATTAAAACCACACCCACTTTTAGAATGTAATGGCTCTATATCACCCATAAAATTTCCACCCACTTTTAAAAACAATGGCTCGTAAAACCCCCATAAAAACCGGACCCACTTTTAGAAAGTAATGGCTCTATTTTATCCACACAAATTCGATTAAACAATGGCTCTCAAATCCCCATTAAAACTACACCCACTTTTAGAATAGTGATGGCTCTATTTCAGCCATACAAATTCGATTAAACAATGGGGTAAAGACCTCCATTAAAACTACACCTACTTTTAGAATAGTGATGGCTCTTTTTCAGCCATATAAATTAAACAAAGCAATGGTATCAGAATCAGCCATTAGCAAGGTTCTAGCGCAAGCACCTTCCGAGAAAGTGATGGCTCTATTTCAACCACACCAATTTTCCGGACCGAACAAGCAAAAAGTCGCTGAGCCGGAAGGGTACCCCCTACGCATGCCGCAGCGTCGCGACCCCTTTTAGAATCTGCGGGTTCGTACCCCAACAACATTTTAAGCACTTAAAGAAAAGAATTCTAATGTAAAGAAAGAACAAAAACCATGGAACTGTTGAACAAACTAAACGCACTTAGTACATTGGAAGGAAGTTTCAAGAAGATGCATGAGCTCAATATCGACGTAAAATACCCTGTCATGGAAATTAAACAGATCACCACCAAATATGGTAATAAACTAATACTGAAGTTAGAAGACGGCTCAAATTTGTATCTGCCGAAACGATGCGACGAAAATGCGTCCGACTATATGAAGCTTAATGAGATTAAACCTCTATTCTTTGTATATTTGGGAACTAAAGATGTCGGGAAAGCACTACCAGCGCAACTGTTTAAATTTGAACAGTAAATTTTCTTTTAATGGTATCATCACCATTAAAAAATATACAACTTCGTCGATTTTCAGGCCGGACATATCACATCTTTTCCCTAGAAGATTAACTCTGATTTGACCCTCCTTTCCAGTCAGCCGCTCTCTGATGCCCTTGATGGCTTTCCCTGTGGTGGCATGTGTTGCCTTTCCCTTGGAGTTGTTGCAGGTCGAGAGCACATTGAAAATAATCATTAAAAATTTTTGCAAAATGCCCCCCGGTAGGCTCAGAGTATATTCAATCTCAAATTCGACCCACCAAGGGGCCCTTCTTGATGAGCCGAATTCAAGACCAAATACACTCTGAGCCTACCGCCACTGAGGCTTACAAACAACATATAAGGACAACACTGTAAGACTTTGACGCCTAGCGTCGGGCCCGCCCACCACTTATTATCGATGAGTGCTGCTTTATTGGAACAACGACTAAAGCAAGCCGACATGTCATTTTTGGCTCGGTATAGTTCAATAAACCATCAGCCCGGATTGATTAACAACCTGGGAGAGGTCGGGATTTGAACCTGGGACCTAGATGTTAATAGGTCTGCGCGCTAACCGTTTTGCCATGGGTACCCATCAAAATATAAACATACCTTTAATTTAACCATTACACCACAGACGAAAATCTTCAAAAATAGCACTTTAAACAAGTTATTTCCCTCTTATAATGCAAGAATTCTTCAAAATATCTATCACTATAGTTTATCTGATTAAAAATATAGAATAAAACACTTAAAAGCAATCGCGAAAAATAAATTCTACTCCTATCCATATAGTGCTTCCTCCCCATATAGTGCTGCCATCTCCCTTTGATTCTCGTAATCTACGCTTTTTTTCTAACGCTACCTCTGAGAGTAGTACTCTTTAAAGAGGAAAAGATGTTAGGCAAGGTCAGCGCTACAGACGTTTGAAAGCAGGAAGTAGAAAGGAACAAGGTCGACCTTGTTTCTACTTCTTCTAAAGACCTTCTTCTAAAGTGTCGACACTCTCCAAGCGGAAAATAATACTGCTTCGTATTTTATCTGATTTAAAAAAAAAAAAGATATAAATAAATGAATGAAATTAAGACTGAGATATATTGCTATAGAATTCTTTATCAGTATGTTCAATTAGATGTTTATACCGATGACATTTCAGAAGTGAAAAAATCTTTAAAAAAGTTGCATGATCAGTTTGAAAAAATTGTCAAACTTATAAAAGAATATAATGATCGAAGACAAAACATCGAAGGAAATGTTGGAACTAATAAGAATGTTAGGTCTGGACAATAAAGTTACCTCAGACGGAGACTTGAAAACTCATGAATGTGAACACAAATATGTAATTCAAAATGATGATGGCTGGTACATTTGCCAAGCATGTCACGAAGAGCTGAGGTATAATCCAAATGAACCCCCTATCAATAATCTCGATATGTATTTAAACATGCGGAAACAACAGAGGCGAAAACATCGAATGAAAAATCTGGCTAAATGGTTAGGTTTGCATAACCTACCCTTAGAAGAAGAGCTTTTGAACGACTTTTCTTCTTTTATCCATAAATATGAGGAGATGTACCCAGAGCGAAAAAACATAATCAGCAAAGACTATATCTTATACCATATGTTACGGAAAAGAGGTTACGACATCTATATTTCACGCCATCTAGTTAAGTTACCTAAACTCAAGAAGACGCTTATTCAGAATGAAGAAATCTGCCGCACCATTTTTGGTGCGTTGAATTGGAGTTTTTTACCGGCTGGTACGTTTGAACAACATGTCACGAAGAGCTGAGGTATGACCCCGATAAGTGATTATAATTTTTAATAGCTTATTCGGCTATTAAAAATTAATTAACTAAATCTTTTTTATCAATCCAGCTAGTCTCAGGATAACCTAACCATTTAACTAGATATTTGTCCCCTTTCTTTTTGATGATTTTTTCAATCTTATACACATTGTCTTTCTTATCATATTTTACTAATTCATATTCATAAAAAGTGCCTTTAACCTCATCATTATTTAAATCCTGAACTCTATAAGTGATTGGGTCGGTTTCTAATACTTCAGAAATGACAAATATTTCATCTGTAAAAGTTGCTTGATACCCCCTTCTGAAGGTAGACTTATATATAGATATTCTTACTTTATCGCCTACCTGGTATTTATGTTTACGTATGACCTTTTCTTTAAACAAATTGCGATAGACTTCACTACTGTTTTCTTCTAGACTGGCTTCAACAGGAGTCATTTTTATACTTCTGTGGTATGAGTTGTTGTAATTCTTCACTAATAGATCCAATACATCTATGTATCTTTCAGTGTTATTTGCACACAAGTAGAGCTTTATTTTATTACCAAGAGTGAGATTAAATCTTTCAACCATAGCAGCTTTTATTTCAACATTTTCAGTAGTGAACCATTGGATATTATTTTCTTTGAATAATTTTTGAGTTGTTTTTCCGACGAACTCTAAACCCTTATCTGTTTGAACCCTTTCAGGTATTCTTTCTTTGAAGATCTTTTTAAATGCTTGAGTTACTTCTTCTGCTGATTTATCCTTTAGAGGAACAGCCCATGCATATTTACTGAAACAGTCAACAGCTGTTAATAAGTACTTGATACCATCATTAAACTTACTTCTCGCAAATTTATAGACAAACAGTAAATCAGCCTGCCATTGGTCGTCGATATGTGACACGTAAATTCTCCTTCTTTTGAACTTACGGATAAGTGGTTTATGCTTTGTGTATACATCCTGTCGGTGTAAAAAATCTGAGACTTCTTTTCGACTTAAACCAGTTTTTCTGCTCAGTACATTTATGCCACAAAATCCTGTTTCGGGATCGTAATAAACCTTTTCGGGGCAACCCTTCTCAGTTACCCCTTCAGCGGTAAAAAACGGCACTTCTTAGAACCACAACCCACACAAATTCCTTTCAACATAGGTCTAGCGTTTTTAGAGGTGACATGCCGTTCATCTTTAGTGTCGGTGTGTGTTTTACATTTGAGACAATATATTTTTGAACCCATTCCAAATACCTTCTTTGCTTTGATAATAGGCTTCACAACAGCTCTATCTAGCCTTTCACGAAAACTTGGATTGGGAATGTCGTCCAATTCTTTTATCATGTTTGAGTCACACACTTTGTTTCTGGTTTCGGTATCTTTGTTTTTAATGTAGCACACATCATGTTTATAGGCACTATCATCAACCCTATTAATAGGCTTACTCCATTCTTTGTATGTTAAATCGGGGTTCAGTCTAGTTTTTCCTCTGAGCAGTTGAGTTCCTGGTCCTGTAAATTGATGCCCTGGCAGATGCATTTCAAACGGTAAATTATTAATTGCTGCGTTAACAACACCTTTTCCTTTATTGCAAGTCTTTTTACCACACATTTATTTATATATAAAAAATTATTTACTCACAAATTGATATCCATTCAGCAGGGTTTGTTTCATATATTTTTCTCTGGGTAAGTAGACTAAATTATTGATGAAATCCTCCTCTCGCTTATACACTTCCTCTTCTGATAGGGTATTCGATTTGTATGAATTGAGCAGCTGTTTGTAAAACTTGTAAGACTGTTTGTACTCTTCTTTCCTTTCCGCGATATTCAAAGCTTTATCAATAACTTCAACAATACCGACGCTTAAGCTCAGAGCAGCTAAGGGAACAAGTACAAAAGCTGATAAACCCAATGAACTTAAAACGAACTTGCTAACGGTCATAGTGACACTAATTTTATGGTAGTGGTGGTAGCTCTTTCTATATACGTAAATTTTCTTTTGCAAGTATTCTTCCATCTTTATTTATAGGGGTGAAATATTTCTTCCGATATCTCAGAGCCGGATTAACTAAATCAAGCATAAAGAAATCATACGGCTGTTGCATGCACTTTTTATATAATCTACTGAATTCTTCTTTTGTCAAACTACCATCTATCTCTCTTATGATCTGTTGAATCTCCCTCGGTTGAATATTAAAAAATATCAAGTAATTACAGTTTCTTCTGATAACAATGGGTGTTCTATAATAAGATTGAGAAAGATAAATGATTGAGGCGTTTTTCTTCCGACCTCTGATGAAAAAATCTTCTATGCTCCTCTGGTCCTTGTCAGTCATGCAGTCATCAAAGACAACAACATTTTTACAAGATGGGTCCAGGTCATCCACTTTTATAAATTCTTTTGTATCAGAGGAGAATAAAGTTCCTTTCTTGCCGAATCTTTCATATAACTCTAGGATAATTTTCTTCTTCTTTTTGGGGTACTTTATCGAGTCTATATCCACACCCTCAAACATTGTGTACTTTTCTTTCAGTTTGCCATACTTGGGTTCGTACATATCTTTTGCACAAACGAACAAATTATCAAATTCGAGATAGTCGTATATAAAATTCAGCAATAAGTTCGTTTTACCAGTACCTGAAGCTCCAGCGATTAGAAGTCTGAAAGGGTGTTTAGGTAATAAATAATGTTGATTTGCATCGACAAGTTCTTCTGCTTCTGTATAATTTTTAATTTGAATCATCTTTATTTAATGTTAAAAATTTGCTTCAGTAAAAATATAATTTGCTTAAGTAAAAATTTTTTTGCATAATAATAAAGATGAATGCTATACAAAAAGAACGAAATAAGAAATTAAGAAAGGAAGTTGAATATGAACTTAAAGTTTATAAGCTTCAGGCTGAAATTAGAAAAAACAACGAACAACAACTAGAGCAAAAATTAGGTATCCAGAAAGCACTATCGGACTTTCACAAGCCTGTAACTGAAAAGCTACAAGAACAAGAAATTAATCGAAAGGAGAATATTCAGGCTATAAAAGATGCTGTTGATCACATTCCTCTAGCTATTGAACCGCCTTTAGAAGTCTATGATTTTGATAAAAAATTGGATGTAGAGTTTTTAGAGAAAAATAACTTTCCAAGACCCTCAAAATTGTACCATGAGACCAAGGAAACTTTGCAAGAAATTATGAGTAAAGTAAATGATACTTACCTAAAAATGTCTCGTCAAAAAGGAAACATTATGAGTCAGATATCTCGAATGACTAAAAAGGATGAAGAAAGAGAAGATCGCTTATTAGCTAAGGCTGATTATTTGAGAGATCATATGACTACGTTAGGAGATTATCGGGATCGACTCAGAGACTTGCAAAGAAAAGAAATTTATATCGGTAAAGGAGTAGAAGACAAAATGGAAATTTTAGCCCGATTGACTGATAAGATATGTAAAGGGTCCAAAAGTAAAAAGATACACAATCAAGTCGTTGATTTATTGGATGCATTGTTGAGAGAAGGAACTATGACCAACGAGCAAGTAAAACAATACTACAAAAATTTTACATTAAATAAATGAGTAATTACATAAAAACTAAAATACATTTAAGCGATCATCAGATTGCTAAGCTAAAATCTGCATACCAGAAAGGAGAAGAAGTATCTCTACAAATAGATAAGACAAAAGCCCCCAACAAAGATATACATTTAACTCGAACACAGATAGCTCAAATTGGGAAGGGGAAGCGTATCACTATCAGTAAGACGCAGCTCCAGAAAACGGGTGGTTTTCTACCTTTTCTATTACCTGCGTTAATTGCTGGGGCCAAGGCTTTAGCACTAGGTGCTGCAAGTGGGGCGGCTGGATATGGAGCAAAGAAAGCTTTGGAAAAAATTTCAGGATCTGGATGTGTTAAAAAAAGGCCCATTGGAAAGGGCGTCTATCAAAACTGGGAATATCAGACGAAGTAATTGAACAAAATATGAAACATGAACAGGGGTTTAGGGGCGTCTTTACTTCCGATCTGTTGCCTAAAAAGATGAGTCGGTTTGAAAACGGTATTATTAATCTGGACATTGTCACAGGACCTGGTACGCACTGGGTCTGCTACTATAACGATCCTAAAAATAACTTTGTTGAGTATTTTGATCCTTTTGGAGAACACGTCTACAAAATTCATCCTAACATTAAGAAGTATCTACTGACTTCTGGAAAGAAAAATATCGGGTGTAACTCGAGCTTTCTACAGCACCCTGCTTCCGTCAAATGCGGCTACTTTTGCATGAAGTACATTCGTGAAAGAAACAAGGGTAAGCCAGTTGTAGATGTGCTATATTCTTTTACCCAAGAACCCAGCGACTTCAATGAAAAAAATGTTCTCTATAAATAAAATGGTTCTATTGATATTAGATTCTAAAAACGCGGAAAAATCAGAAGATTTTACGATTGAATACACTAGACCTTTCACCTTTAAACAGATTGCCCTTCAGTCCTTTTCGATGTACGTTTCATGGGACAATATCAAAGATGAGGAATTTTCATACTTTGATGGTCAGCAGTGGTTAAATTTGACGATACCAGATGGAAATTACACTATCAAGGGGCTGAATCGTTACATGATTAATTTTTTTGGAAGCGATCCGCCGATACAATTCGGAATAGTGGAGGAACGACAACGAATAGCCATTAAGTTAATAGACGGGTATAAGATCGATTTAACGAAAACCAAAAACCTGCATAAACTTTTAGGTTTCGAGCCTAAAATCCACGAAGAGCTTGAACAAGTAGGAAAGTACATTGCTGACTTATCTGGGGGAAACGATAACATTTATATACATTGCGATGTCGCAGAGGGGGCGTATATCAACGGTTTCAACTCTACAAACGTCATCTATTCATTTACAAACAGTAATCGTCCAGGTAGTCAGATTATAAAATCATTTGACAAACCTCTGTTTTACCCTGTTCGAATGGATAGTGTTTACCGAATCAGAATGCAAGTAACCAATCATAGAGGTGATTTAATTCCGCTCAATAAGCAAGAAGTACAATACAATTTTATCGCCCTATAATAAAGAAATGAATAAACACAGACTTCAAAGAAATAGTAAGAAGATACAAGGTAGAGGGTTCTTTTCCGACGTACCAGTCCTGCAGGAGGCCGAACTAGAAGGTAAGTATGTGCAGGATAAAATAAAGGAGATATTATCAAAGAAGAAAAAACATGGAGCTGGACTAAAGTTTTTCTAAATTCGATTTAATAGCCATATAGCTATTAAATTGAGGAGAAGAAAAAAAAATTTATTTTATAATAAATGAATAAAATATTTGAATTAAACAGCACCAATTATTATTACGATGATGATATCGAAAGTTTCGAATATAGAGAGGTAAGGCATGAAAATAGTGATAATTCTATGGAAAATGCCTCTTACCATTTCTTTATTCAAGACACCAACGCCAACATTTTATACTCTAACGGTTATTTACAGCAAAAATTGAAAATTGTTAACAATGATGGTACTGCCATAGTGAATGATAATGTAGCTCTCGTGAATGGAGGTGGTTTGATCAATGCTAACAGGTTTACATTAGGAACCACTGAAATAGAATCCAACATAAATTATTCCGCTCTTATGCGACAAGTGTTGGGCTTAATACATTTTACGCCTGACTATTCTTCTGCCGAAGCTACAAATATGCTGTTCTACACTGATACGTCGGACACAGCTGATAGAGAACGCTTGAAATATGATGGCACGTTAGTAGATACCACAAAGATTACTGAGTTTTTCGAAAAATTCGGAATTAATGAGAACCATAACCAGGGATTTACAGAAAGAAGCGAATTTACTAAAAATAGCAAGGTTGTAACTATATGGATCCCACTAAAGTACGTGTTTGATTTCTTCCGTGAATATAAAAAAGTAATCACGGGGTTCCAAGTCAAATTTGAGTTCCAGAGAAATCACAGTCTAAATATGCTGTACACCAACGAGCAACATAAGATCTATAAAGTCGTTGTAGAAGATTTATCACTCTGGCTACCTTACGTACGATTTAAAAATGCGGCGGCTTCAATATTTAACGAATTAAAGTTATCGAATAAGGATGTAGAAATAAACTGGAACCAACACAGCATTGTAAAGTCTAATATTTTCTATAAAAACGCTAGCGGCTCTTATACCATAAAAGCTACTTCTGATGAAGTCTTATCTTTGTACGTAATTCCTCAGTACACTGAAAGATACGAAAATTCGAAGCGCAATAACATGCTGTTTGATAACTTAGATATGACGGAATGTTGGTTAATGATCAACAATGTAAAAGTGCCAACTGTCAGTTACATGATGGATTTTGAGAAAAGTGATTATAATCGATTATACACAGCCTTTTTGGAATCTGGACTCAACACCATCACGTCTGAAACAGGTTGTATGGTCAATTATTCGAATTTTGGTAAGTTGTATCCAATCATCTGCTTTAATCTCTCTCATCATCAAAACTATACCGATACGAATAACTTAATGATTGAGTTTAACTGGAGGTTAAGGAACGCTGCCTCCAAAGATTATGTTTTTTACTTCATCTTAAAAGAGCACAAGAAATGCCTCTTAAATATTAACAATCAAAATATTACCATGATCAAGACTTTGAAATTATAAGCCATTTTTATAGTCCATTTTTAATTTTTATAGTCCATGACTATAAAAATTATTTTATATTTAAATAAATGGCTGCCTACTACCCGCTTTTCGATGAAGAATTAGAACAAGGACCTCCTGGTATTCCAGGCATAGGGTTTAAACTCACACACGACGGTAACTACGATATGGAAAATAAGATCTTGAAAAACTGTCAGACACCGATTGAGAGTCGGGATGTAACTACTAAAAGTTATCTGGAAGCTGAGTTAATTCGTAACTCCACTACCGTCACTCACACGCTGAGGGTTGAACTCCGAGAAGAGATAGCAAAAATTCTGGAAGATTTAGATCAGAAGTACCTGAGGTTACATGATAGAAGACCCATTGACGCTAAAGGTAAAAGGATAGGCAATGTCGCTGACCCTATTGAAGACATGAATGCGGTTAATAAAAAGTACTTGGAAAACTATGTTGACAATAAAGTATGTTATGCAACCACCACATCAGGGTACATTACTATTAGACCTAGTACCAATGCGAATGCCGTTATTTTTACGAAGTTTTCCGGTGATGCTTTGAACTCAGATTGTAAATTCTCTCGGGACGGTTTTTTTAGACTGGGATTGTACCTTGATCCTCAAAAGATAATCGATGAATTAATCGTTGTTAAGTTATACATTAATAACAAGCAGTACGTTCACAAGATAAAAGTAGCCACTGAATTCGTGTTAATTCTCGGAGAGGTTAAAAAAGATGACCAATTAAAAATATTCTTACAATGTGATGCTGAGTTCACAGTTCAACCATTTCTAAAAATTGAAGAAATCAAGTGGACACTCCAGCTGCCATAAAAAAAAATTGTACAAATAATAAATGGCGTGGAACGAAATATCAAAAAGCGGTTTGTCGGAAGAACAAATCAGAGTTAGTAAAAATTATGTTAACTGGTCGCTCATAAGTCAATATACAACTTTATCGGAAGAGTTTATCGAAGAATTCGAAGGTTTGGTAAACTGGATGGTCATCTCTCAGTATCAGAAACTTTCGGAGCCCTTTGTAGAAAAACACAAAGGTCTATTAAACTGGTACTATACATCCAAATATCAAGTTCTATCAGAGGATTTCATGGATAGAAATACTGAATATTTAGATTGGGAAGTAGTTTCCAGATATCAGATAATGTCAGAACCCTTCCTGGATAAACATGTTTCCAAATTAGATTGGAGAATGGTTTCTCAATTCCAAGTACTCTCAGAAGAATTTATTCGTCGGCATATAGACAAAATCGATATGGAACTCATTTGCGTCAAACAAAAGCTCACTGAAGATTTTATGACGGAATTTGCAGATTACCTTGAATGGGGTAGAATTGTTCAATGGCAAACCTTTAACGAAGATTTTATTATGAAAAATCTGGCTCGTATAGATCTTTGTCACCTCATGACTTATAAAGCCCATATGCTCTCAGATACCTTTTACGAACTCCATTTTAAAAAGCTGGTTTGCATCCTTCTGACAAACATATGTAATAGATTTGTGATACAATATGAACCTGTCGACATACCTCCCGAGTTGGGTAAAAATGATCCTATCGACATACAACCTGAGTTGGATAAAAATGAACCTGTCGACATACAACCCGAGTTGGACAAAAATGAACCATAATTATATTTAATGGTTGATCAACCATTAAATGTTTAGATACCCTTTGTTACCTTCCTCAAGTTTGAATATATTTATCCTTTAAATAAAGAATATGGATCGTATTGTTAAAAAATTAAACGATTTGAGTACTGATAACTTTGAGTCAGTGGATGGCTTATATTTGGTTTCTGACATTACTGAGCACGGGAAATCTATCCTAATACGTTTGTCGAATAACTCAATTATATTTATAAAAAATGATATATCCAGGGTTGGTATGATTTTGACCAGGGATGAAATAAGATTATTAAGATTATATGTTGGCTTCAAGGTTTTATATTATTGTACACCATTAGAGGGTTTCGTGGTAAAAAAACCACCTTTTCGAAACCTCTACGAAACCTTTCCAATATATCAAGCTGACAGTGATAGCGATAGTGATAGCGATCGACCGACATCGATGACATGCCCTTCCATCATTGTAACTTAGATTTTCAATTCTTTTTCCGAGGAAAAAGGTGGCTGGGCCCACCTTTTCCGTTCATTTAATAGATGTAGATATGACTTTATTTTTAATGATTGAAATACTCATTAAAAATTGAATCGTAAAAAGTTTACCCCTTCAATAATAAAAGCATTTAAAGAAACGATTTGTAGTTCTAAAGAAAGACAAAATGGATTTTCAATCTAAAACCGTTCGACAGTTGCAAGGCTACTGTCGTGAAAATAATATTCGAGGTTACTCGAAACTTAAAAAGTTGGAGCTGGTCGACCTCATTCAATATCATATCATATGGTCGACCTCATTCAACGGCTTTTCCAGTTTCCACAATGACTTGTTTAGCAAGCCAAAGAAGAACAGAGTGCGTAAGATCAGGTGTTGCGGTAAGTTATTTAAGGGATCAAGCATGAATAAGCACCTACAATCTAAAGGGCACCTAAACTATAAACCAAAGAAGGCAACCGCTCTCCCAGAGTGTGGAAGGGTGGAGCATCGACTACATTACATGACTCTCCCCCAACTACGGGAATTTTGTCGAACGCATGGCATTAGAGGCTATTCCAGGTTAGGAAGGAGGGCAGACATCATAGCATACATAGAAAGCGTATTGTTCAACCGTCATTTCGGGTTTGATTCAGACCTGTTTTTAGATACGCGAGAGAGAAGGCTCTACACCCTCCACAAAGTTAATACAGCCTTTGAATCTCGCTTGAAGACGTACGACATCCAAAATGAACACAACCTGATGCTTCCCAAAGACTTTTTGAACGATGTGGCATCACTAGTCCGGGGACTCATCACTAAACACATAAAGAGGCTGCATGGTTTGAAGGTTAATTTCGAATTCCTCTGTGACTATCAAAAGGGTAAAGACGATGCTATTATAGAAATGGAGAAAAACTTCAAAACAGAAAACGCAGTCATCTTAGAATCAACTGATTTGGTAGCTTATTACAGATCGGTTATCCAAAAATTATTGACAGAAATGGAGGAGTTTGTTGCAAAGGGTTCGGGATGGACGCTTGTTAGAATTAAAAACCTTGAGGTGAGGATCAATAAATACAACCCACTGAGAGGATCATCCTACATTGATTTACCGAAAAGAATTAAAGATAAAAAGGCAGTCATTAACGTGAAAAATGAAAATGATAACGAGTGCTTTAAGTGGGCGATACTGTCCGCTATTTATCCAGCTGATAATCACGTAGATAGAGTCTCTAAATATAAGCCATATGATAATGAGCTAAATTTCGAAGGTATCGAGTTTCCAGTGAAGATGGAAGATAGAGTATTTAACAGGTTCGAAAAGTTGAATAACATATCGGTGAACATATATTCATACGAAGGTAATGATATATACCCATTGAGAATCACTAAAAATAAGGAAGACAAACACATCAATTTGCTGTACATAAAGAATAAGGAAGGAAACAGTCATTACTGTTGGATAAAAGACCTCTCCAAATTGATAAGCGGACAAGTGACTAAACACAACGGAAAGATATTCACCTGTGAGAGATGCCTGCTGTATTATAACTCCGAAGAGGACCTCCAAGCTCATGAAACGGATTGTAGGAAGAATACACCAGTAAAGATTGTAATGCCCGAGGAGAACGAATCTCTGCGGTTCAAAAACTATCAAAGGTCTTTACGATTACCCTTTGTGATGTATGGAGACTTCGAGTGCTTGACAAACAAGATAAACACCTGCTGCCCTACAAAAGACAGCTCATTCTTACATAAATATCAAAAGCATGAACCTATGAGCTTCACTGTCTACATCAAATATAAACATGCAGACTATAAGGCACCAATCACATACAGAGGACCCAATGCCACCAAGCTGTTCTTTGATACAGTGAAGACTGAGGCGCTAGCGATAAAGAACATTTATGATAAGAAGCAACCCATCAAAATGACCACCGAAGATGAAGAGCATTTCCAAAGGACCCATGTTTGCCACATCTGTGATGAAGATATCAGGAAGAAACCTTCACCCTATTCACCCAAGGATGAACCAGACTTCCGAAAAGTTAGAGATCATGACCATCTTCTCAATCCGACGAAATGTGAATCGAACTACAGAGGACCTGCTCACAACCTTTGCAACCTAAAGTACCAAGAGCCTTCGTTCATTCCAGTGTTTATCCACAACTTATCTGGCTACGACGCCCATCTCTTCATAAAGGAGCTCGGTAGAGACCAAGGTGATATCGACGTCATCCCGAACAACGAGGAGAGGTACATTTCCTTCAGTAAGGAGGTCGGGGCAAAAACTGTAGGAGATGGGAAGAAAGTAAAGGTACCTGGTATAAAGTTGAGGTTTGTCGACTCATTCAAGTTCATGGCCGCTAGCCTCGACAGTCTTGCGAAGAACGTAAAGGAGTTCAGGGAGACAGCCAAGTACTACCCCAAGGACAAACTGGACCTCGTCACCCGAAAAGGCGTCTATCCATACGATTACATGGACTCGTGGGACAAATGCGAAGAAACCAAGCTGCCCCCAAAAGAAGACTTTTACAACCAATTGAATGAGTCACACATAAAGGATGAGGACTACGAGCACGCTAAAAGGGTATGGAAGGCCTTCAACATTAAGACATTGGGTGAATATTCCGATTTGTATGTGAAGACTGATGTACTCATCCTAGCCGACATCATGGAACACTTTAGAGATGTCTGTCTAAAGACCTATAAGTTGGATCCTGCATGGTACTTCACTGCGCCCGGACTCTCGTGGGACGCCATGCTCAAAACCACAGAGGTTGAGCTAGAGCTGTTGACAGACTATGACATGATACTCATGCTAGAAAAGGGGACCAGAGGAGGCATCTCTCAGTGCTGTAACCGATATGGGAGGGCGAACAACAAGTACATGAGGGACTATGACGAGAACAAGAAGTCTAACTACCTGATGTACCTTGACGCCAACAACCTTTACGGATGGGCCATGAGTCAATACCTACCGCATGGTGGCTTCGAGTGGAGCACTGTGTCAGATGTGACCCAAGTAGAGGATGACTCAGACAAAGGATACATCGTAGATTGCGACCTACAGTACCCGACCCATCTGCACAACCTCCATTCAGACATACCTCTAGCACCTGAGAGCAGGATGCCCGATGGCTCAAAACAGCCAAAACTACTGACGACCCTCTATGACAAAGAGCATTATGTTGTTCATTACAGGGTTTTGAAGCAACTGTTGCAGTTGGGGATGAAGCTCAAAAAGGTGCACAAAGTGTTGGAGTTTCAGCAGTCTCCCTGGTTGAAGAGGTACATAGACCTGAACACTGATATGAGGACCAAGGCAACCAACGACTTTGAGAAAGACTTCTTCAAACTTATGAACAACTCGGTCTTTGGCAAGACGATGGAAAATATCAGGAAGCGACTCGATATTAGGCTAGTATGCGATCCCCAGAAAGCGGAGAAGCTAGTTGCTAAGCCCAACTTCAAGGGAAGGACCATTTTTGACGAAAGATTAGCCGCCGTGCATATGAACAAGACGAAAGTGATTTTTAATAAGCCAATATACGTCGGCATGAGTATATTAGATCTATCGAAGCATCTGATGTATGACTTCCATTATAATCTTATGAAACCTAAATATGGGGGTGATATCAAGCTATTGTACATGGACACTGACAGTTACATCTATGACATACAGACCGAGGACTTTTATGAGGATATGAAAGGATTGATTGACTACTTTGACACATCAGATTATCCAGAAAACAATAGGTATGGTATGCCTCGAGTAAATAAAAAGGTCTTGGGGAAGATGAAGGATGAAAATGCAGGGAAGATCTTAGAAGAGTTCGTTGGCTTAAGATCTAAGATGTATGCCTGTAAAACTGAGGTTGACCTGGTGAAAAAGTCGAAAGGAGTAAAGAAATGTGTCGTGAAAAACAGGATATCCTTCGAGGACTACAAGAACTGCCTATTCAAGCAAGAAGTACAGCATAGAACCATGAATCTCATCAGGAGCACAAAGCATGAGATTCATTCCATACAAGTCAATAAGATTGCCCTATCAGGAAAAGATGACAAGCGTCATATATTGGTAGATGGTATCCATACCTTGGCTCACGGTCACTATGCAATACAAAATGAGGCTCTAATATACAAGTAGGTATCTGATTTTAAAAGCGGTTGCTTTTAAAACCTAAAATGGGGGAGATGGTTGCACGGGATGATGGTTGCAAAACAACGAACCCATGTCGGTGCAATGCTTTTAGAATCCTTAGGGTTTCAGGGTGACTTTGTAGTATCGAGGCTGCGTAAAAGGGGTCGCGCGGCATGCGTAGGGGGTACCCTGCCGGCTCAGCGACTTTTTGATTGTTCGGTCCGGAAAATCGGTGTGGTCGAAATAGAGCCATCACTTTTCTCTCGAGAGGTGCTTGCGCTAGAACCTTTAATGGATGATTTTGATACCATTGATTTGTTTGATTTGCATGGTTGAAATAGAGCCATCACTTTTCTAGATGGGGGTGTGGTTTTTATGGAGGATTTGCGAGCCATTGTTTAATCGAATTTGTGTGGTTGAAATAGAGCCATCACATTCTAAAGGGGTGTAGTTTTAATGGAGGATTTGAGAGCCATTGTTTTTAAAGGGGGTAAGGGTATTATGGCTGTTTTCATACCATTTATATCTAAAAGTGGATACGATTTTAATGGTGGTTTTGTAGCCATTGTATTTCTAAAAGTGGGTGTAGTTTTAATGGGGATTTGAGAGCCATTGTTTAATCGGGTTTGTATGGATAAAATAGAGCCATTACATTCTAAAAGTGGGTCCGGTTTTTATGGGGTTTTGCGAGCCATTGGTTTTTAAAGTGGGTGGAAATTTTATGGGTGATATAGAGCCATTACATTCTAAAAGTGGGTGTGGTTTTAATGGGAGGTTTCACACCATTGTGTAATCCCATTTGTGTGGATAAAATAGAGCCATTACATTCTAAAAGTGGGTGTGGTTTTAATGGGTGGGTTTCACACCATTGTTTTTAAAAGTGGGTTGAAATTTTATGGGTGATATAGAGCCATTACATTCTAAAAGTGGGTGTGGTTTTAATGGGTGGTTTATGGCTGTGGTCCAGCTCTCTCATTTGCACACTACTGACCTCCTAGAGACAAAACAAAACAAAATCCTACGGATTATCAAGAAAGCTCCCAGGTACTTAAGAAACTCGGTAATTAGGAATGACTTCAAAATAAAAACTGTTAGAGCCCAAATTAAAAAGCTAGCGCTTAAATTTTACAGAAATTTGCCATCCGTTCCAAACGAACTGTTATTCAATCTGCATGACTATGATCATCGCAAGGCCAAATCTCGTAAGAGACCCCGCGCTGTTCTAAACATCGATAATCGAAATTAAAAGATCTCACCTCAAACGTCTGATTTTTAAATAAAACTCGCGACTATTATTTTATAAAAAAAAATATATTCTAAACTCTAAACTGCCAAAACGCTAGGTAAGCCTTAGATCTGCATCAACCCCCCAAACTGCTTAAACTCTAAATGTGCAACAAACTGCCACACTAGTAGCTAGGACAAATAATAAAAAGTAGTAAATAAAAACCTCGAACCTGCAATTAGGGTCACTGAATTAATGTCACAGTTTGACGATAAGAACCACATATTGAAACTGGAGATTAAAGGCGCTTCGCGCCTGGTGCTCTGCCTTGTACGACACTACGATTTTTATTTGTGGCCCTTTCACCTTTTTACCTCTGGGTTTGTTGACTCTCTATCACTGACGAAAGGGTTCCAGCGTATCTTCGAAACAAATGTATGCTGCATTATTATTTTATGCTTAAATACGTTGCTTAATTTTTTCTTATACTTTACTGTACCCATTTCCATATTTGGAATATTGCAAAATTTACCATCCCCGAAATAAATTAACTCAATACATTTTAAACTAAACGTTTTCAAAAAATCTCTATCTATGATGGTGATACCCACCACCTTTCGCCTCTTGTTGCTTTCTCTACAGTACTTTTACATGTACTTAGTACACGTTTTGACAAACCATGAATGCAAATCTACCATTTTTTCAATTATGTCTGTGTGTATGTCTGCTTGTCTATGGTCATAATATCTCTCAAACAAATCAAATGAAATTTGGTACAATTATTTGAATCAACCTATTTATTTTCTGAGTAAAAGGGCTGTGTATATACCCTTAATTTTTCTGACATTTTTGTAGATAATTAAAAAGGCGTTAAAAAAGTAAATTATGTCAAAAATTGTCACGGAAATAGCTATTTTATGAGACTTATTTTAAAACCCTGTTTTTATAGTATGCTAGCATTCGTCATTCTCGAGATATTGCACGTTTTTTTTATCTAAAAGAAACTTAAATAAGCTAAATAAATATTAAAGAAGTTGACTATGATAAAATGAGCGCCTACTTTTTAACATATTTTAACAGAAATGAATTAACACCCTTGTTTATGTGCTATAACTAGTCGTTTCCAAAATTTGAGGGGAATATCTCTCTAAATAATCGAGCGAATTGATTGAAATTTGGTATACTGATTTTGGATATCATTTAAAACCCGAATGTTTTTAACCATAATTTAATTATAAAATAGCTCTATCATTCGTGTTATTTTTTTTCTACAATGACGAAATTTGTTAATCCGTAGGGAAGGCATCTTTTTGTCACATCAATTATTATTTTTTTTTTAAGATGTGCATATTAATGTTTAAAAAATTTATACAACAAATGTAATTAATTTTGTGAAATGGCAATTTATAATATCTACCAGTAAAAAAGTGCATTAGAATTGCAATAAAATATAAAGAACTCGTTGTTGATACCATAAAATTGCTAAACTATAAGATCTAAATTTCTAAATAAGCAAGATAATTCATAAGATGATCTTGTAATATGTTAAACAGTGTATTCGGCTAGGCATAAGTATCAGGTATAAATGGGCCAGGATGTCAATTTAGCCATTTTATGGACAGATTTAGCTATTTTTTATTAAAATTCAAAAATAGTAAAATCTAGCTATAAAGTGGCTATCCAGGAAATATAACTATTTTATTTATAAATCTAACCATAAAATGCATTCAAGTATTAGCAACACCGGAAATTGGACATTATTATAGTTTCATATCTCTATTAAATATCTAAAACAGGACTTTTTTGTTATTTTAAACATGTTATATTTTAGATTGGATTGGACCTATTTTGGCTGAAGTTTTTGTTTAATAAAAATATTACTTAAAAATTTTAAGATAAAAATACTGTTTTAAGAGTTTTAAAATTGAAACATTTAAATATATCTTTTGCATATTTTTCTGCAATGAAAAATAAATAAAACTTTTGTGAAAAATATTAAAAGGGTATGATAACTATTTTCATTTCTGAAACATAAAATCGTATTTTTACTTTCCTTATATACATAATGTATAAGGAAAGTATTGTGACGGGGTCGAAAATTCGAATTCGAGTTTTCGACGGGAGAGCACGTTTCCAGCATCCCTGATCACGAATCAAACATTTTTGAAGTGATGTGTGTGTGTGTGAAAGTGTGTGTGTGTGTGTGTCAGTGGGTCTGTGGAGACGATAACTAACGAACGAATGGACCGATTTGAACCAAATTTGGTACAAAAATCACAATTCATAAACACTGGAAGCCTATTGTTTTTATACGCAATCGAACGTTCAGAATCTCCCTAAATTTTCGAATGAAATTTTGAAAAAATCGTCAAAAAATCAAAACCACTAATAAAGTTACGCAAATAGACATTTCTTATGTAATTTTTCATTAGAAAACGATTGACATAAATTTTAGAACACTAACACGAACCGTTCTCAAGATATTGTACATTTTTCAAAAAAAATATCGAAAAGTAATATAAAATAAAAATATATATATTTCCTATTGATAAACATGTTCACTTTTCATATGTAATACCATGCGATAAATTGGATGACATCATTCTCGTGGATCTAGCTCGTTAAATTCATGAAAAAAGATACTTTGAGTAATACTTTTGTATTTGAACGTCAATGGTCATTTATCTGCTATAAGAATAACTTATTTCTTAGTGCATAACGCTTGGCGAGATTTTGGCGAAGTATTTGGCGGAATGTCGCCAACTTGGCGACTTTTTGAAATGTTGCCAAATTAACGAAAATCTCGCCAAATGGATAAAAACGACGCTAAATCAATGAAAATGACGGCTAATTGTCGAAAATTCAATGTCTTGGAAAGAATATTAGTATCTACTATAAGAAAAACCTATTTTTTTACTGTAAAAGTAGTAAATTCATTACATTATATAAGGAAAGTCATGTGTTGCCCGCATCAGATTTTTTTTTACTGTTCCTGAAATAAATAGAAAGGAACAGGGTATTGAAATGGGGACAAAAATCAGAATTCGAGTTTGTGATAAATCCACACATTTTTGGGCGCTCCACATGCGTATACACTAATTTTAGCGTGATGTCGGTGTGTGTTTCTGTCTGTGTGTGCTTCTGTCTGTGTGTGTTTCTGTCTGTGCAATGTATGTTTCCCACCTAATTCAAAAATTATTCGACAAAATTTCATTCAATTTAGTAGTTACGGGATATATAAGTTATCGTGGTGCTGTTTACATTGGAATACGATTCGGAAAAATAGGAACAACTGTTACGAGAAAATAGTAGTTTTCGAGGGTGAAAATAACATATATTTTGCTATGACTTTGATTTTGAATAAAGGAACAGGTTTTCTATATTTTAAATGGAAATTCTTGCACTTCATTTGCACGTTATTAATAAATGTTTTATTAAGACATATTTGGTTGATTTTTAAGCATATGATTTCAAAGATAAGTCATACCTCAAAAAATAAATAACAGATATCACTGTCCACAGAATTATTTTTCAACTAAAATCACTAGAAACAGTTATTTTTCATTAAAGTGAAGCTATTTAATGATTCCATACACTAAACTTAAAACATTTGAAAATATTTTACAAAAAAAGTATTTTTGAAAAATTATAAATGCTAATTTTCATATTTTCTTTTTTTAAATCAGACAAAAATAGTTTTAGTCTGGTAATTTAGTCCAGTAGAAATTTATGTATCAAAAATTAAAAATGTTTTGTTTATTGCATGCATGCGTATTAGTTCAATATGTATTTTGATTTTTAAGCAAATATGACAATATTTTTTTTAAAATCATGCTGACAAATACAAAAATTTGAAACTGAGATAAAAAGATTTAAAGAAACTCCAGACTAGGGAAAATGTATACAAATGAACTTTTTATCACTCGCTGTTTAATTTGCGTACGATTTTGATGATGTTTGCCTTAAATTAAACCTGAAAATGTAATACATATTTTAATTAAATTTGAAAAATTGACGTTTTGAAAATTATGAACTGCTATCTCCCCTTAAATGTGAGAGACATATAAATAAAAGCTTTTCTCATATAGCATACTCTTTATACCCTGCAAATAATTTTATCTTAAATAATTACATTTTTATTTAATCGCTTCTCTTAAAACAAGTGAGTGATATAGCAATTTGGTTGTCATATTTGGATTCGAAAATATCAAAAACATAAGAACCGTTCTGATTTTCACAAGACGAAAGAAATGAAATTAAAAAAACAATAAACAACATTCGAGCCAGTGTTACGATACAAGTAGTTCTGCGCACTATATGAAATGTATGAATATATGTGAAAGTCGAATGAAGCCCCACACTATAAATATTTTTGAATATTATCGTTAATTTTGACAGAAAGGTATGAGGAAAATGAATAACAACCACACTTTATTTTTACTTTCAGCGAAGATTATGTGCGAGAAATGTGGCGTCGAGTGCGAAAAGACGATCCAGTCATGCGTTCCAATTTCGAAAATTTTATCTCTAAGATGGCGGCAGATCTGAGGGAATCTGTTGAAGATAGAGAAAATCTGCAGTACACAATGAAGAGGTAAGTATGAAGAAGTGATTATCCATTAAAACTTTTTATTTAAACTCCTATTTAATACCTATTATAATTACTTACTAATTAATACTTATTACTTATAGAATGTATGTATACTTGCTGTATTTATGTACTGTAATTAGTGCATATCATAATTCACATAACCTGTGCAGGGGCTTTCTCAGAGCAAGAGTCGAGTACTTATTGCAAATGGGCCGATTTTAAGCTTATTGTGATGAGCTCGTCAGCATGAAATAGCTGATTCCTGCAATTCAAGCAAGAAAACTTACTATAGGTGCCCCAATTTTCGGAACCTCTTATCTAGGAATTGGGATTTTTTTTTCTGGTAGATATTACGCGGTGATTTTGTTTTGGGAACCTCTTAACTGCCTCAGAGCCAGCCTTCCCCAAAACAAAATCACCGCGTAATATCTACCAGAAAAAAAAATCCCAATTCCCACACAATTGAAAAGATGTTGTGAGTGTTATTGTCTGTAAATTCGAAGTGGAATATAAACTTTTATTAAAAGAAAAAACTTGCTGTCCTACCCGGAACTCGAACCACTGATCTTCGTACTGACAAGCCGATGCTCGCTCAGTTGAACTACTGGGACGGAATTGCATGCTCTTATAGTCAAAGTGGACTTTGCAATCTCCTTTATTGTCAGGTGGACGTTCAACTTGACAATCTGACTGACCACCTCCTGCTGTTTTTACCTCGGGTTAGCCTCCTGATACTATTTTTATCCGAAATCTTTTTTATTTGAAATCTGACCCCAATATCCCAGAGTCGACAGAATTCGTACCAGTTGTACTAGGTTTCAGACCCTTACCCCAACATCATTGTACTAAACTTCACGGTAAATTCAGTGATGATATGATAAGTAATCATTTCAGATTTGTTCGAACACCATTGTAAAAAATATTGCTGGGACTCAGAAATCATCTTACTGACTAGGAATCTCCCTACTGACTAATTAAAGCTCTCCCAATTCAGCTACTGGGACGGAATTGCATACTCTTATCGTCGAAGTGGACTCCACACTTTGATTCCCAAAATTATTTTTTATAAAATGTCTCGGATTAAAAAAGGATGCGGGTTAATTTACTTTGAGACAAGATCTACACCTCCCATGTAAGACAAATTGTGTTTTTGTACAGGCGAAAACTTTGTTTTAAAGTCTTCAGAAACCAAGGCGGTATTTTGCAGGGTTTTGAGCAATTGTTTTACACATTATTGAAAATCAATCCTTTTTTTACTTTCCCTGCAATACATGGTAATGTATAGGGAAAGTATTGGAATCATGCCGAAAAACACAACTCGAGTTTTCGACGGATCTACACGTTTCGAGACCTCTAGAATACGAAAAAACCATTTTTAACGTGACGTCTGTGTGTGTCTGTCTGTCTGTCTGTCTGTCTGTGTGTCTGTCTGTGCAATGTATGTATCCACTCTAACTCAAAAACTAATGGACCGAATTTCATAAAATTTGGTAGATAAGTCACTTGGGTATGACCGTGGTGCTGATTAGTTTTTGGAACGATTCGTAAAAACAGAACCCGCCTTTTTTTGCGAAATGGCCCGTAAAAATGTCCTGTATCCACTCTAGCTAAAATACTAATTGACCAAATTACACAAAATTTGGTAGATAAGTTACTTGTACGATACTCTGGTGCTGATTAGATTTTGGTATTATTCGGAGAAGAACAACTTGCCTTTTTTACGAAATGGCCCTCAAAAATCGCAAAATCTAAAAAAAGCTACGCATGTTCAAATATATCAATTAAATGCTTGCTTTATACGTAATTTTTGATGAGGAAAATAATAAGAACAACTCTATTACTCTAGGACTAACCATTCTCGAGATATTTGAGATTTTTCGAATTTAGTTATGCCACTTTTAGAAAAATGTCTAATTACCAAATAAAAACAGAAATTGAATTAAAAGGCACAAATTTAGTTTCATTTTGTGCAATTAAACTCAATTTAATAAATTATTAAAGAAAAAAATATGAATTTGAGTCTGCAGGGAAAGTCATGTGCTGCCCACATCAGATTTTTACTTTTCGCTTCATGCACTTTCGTTTCAATATTAGTATTTCCCATTTAAAACCAATCTCTACTTTCTAAGTAAAATATTCGCGTTGTAAATCCTTGGACAGACAAACTAAACACATAGTTGCACGCACATTGTCGAATACATTTGAATATATTGATTGAATAAATACTAGAAACCAGCATTTTGTATATCAACTAATATGTAGGCCTATCAAAGACAAAAAACTAAAAATTAAACGTTTTTTTAATGTCTTATTTTTTAAACAATGTAGCTTAGCTTCAAAAATAGTCGCCTTCATTGAAAACTCGCTATATTTAAGCCTGTTCATGATTGGCACTATTAATGTACGAAGTTTCAACCTTCTTGGCCGCCATAAGGTTTCTAAAGCATCTAACTTGGAAAAGTGTCGCTGTGCGGGGGAGGGAGGGAAGTCTGGAAATACTCTTCTACCCATATTTTGTCAGCCCCCTGGGAAAAAATAGAAAATCCTGTCACGCGTTTTACCATGATCAATGTGAAGATCAATGTGTCACTGGGAGGTGTTTGAAGCTGGGCCGCCCATAAGAGGGGCAGGCATCACTAGAGTGGAAGAGTTAATAAATTCTAGATCGCCAATATGTTCTTTTGGGAGCTGGAGAAGACATGAAAAATTCGCCAAAGAGAAAATCAGATATGGAGGAGGCGATCTCGATAAATATACGCAAAGGGCCGACAACTTCTATGGGCGACCCTATCTGAAAGGTATGGAAAGCCTTTTAAAAAACACTTTCACCGCCCCTCGGAATGGAAATTAAAAATCTGGCTGTGTTAGGTTCAGACCCATCGTCGGCACTATAAGATTCAGCCAAGTCGTCGAGGGGTTTTCGAGGGAGTGTTGTTGTTGTTGCTGAAACCCAGACCGTCCGACCTACCAGAAAGGTGTGGAAAACCCAGGCCGTCCGACTCGTCCAGAGGACTTGAGCAACTATTTGTACAACCGGTACCAGAAAGGTGTAAGGTAACCGTTTGGACGGCCGGGAAGTGCCACCCAATTTAGACCGGAACCCAGTGGGGGAGGCATCCACAGGGACCGCACCCTCCTTCCCCTACCACCAACCTCTCGGAAGGACTTACGGACCCACATGTTTAACGTGATCGTACTCCGCATGAACACGGCGGCAGTTGTGGCAGCGTGCAAATCCAGCGCGCAAACCACCGAGCTACCGCTCCCGAAATGTGCCAACAGTACGCGGTGTTCCCAGGTGGTCACCCACCCAAGTACTAACCGCGCTCGATGCTGCTTGACTTCGGTAATCTAACGAGAACCGGTGTTTTCAGCACGGTAGGGCCGTTGGCACGGGACATTATAAGTGTAAAAAGATTCAGCCAAGTCGTCGAGGGAATGTCGGGAAAGTGTGGAAATACTTTTCGAAAACCGCAATTTTTTCAGCCCCCGAGGGCAAATAAAAAATCCTGTTCCGTTAGGTTCTGTTCCATAGTTGGTATTGTAAATCTAAAAAAATTCAGTTTTCTAAGTATTCAGTCTTCCAGAAATTCTGGAAAGGCACCAACGACAATTATTATATAAATATTTATTCAAATATATAAATATTATCCCTTTGTACTAAATGAGTACTTCCAAAAACTATGCCATCTGAATATGTTCTAATAGTCTTTATGTATTTATTTTTTACTCCAATCAGCACATTTTACTTAAAGTTGTAACACATAACATGGTTTAAACAGATAAAAATATTATCTTCTATTTGGTGCAATATATTCGAAAAGCAGTCTTTCTGAATATCGGTGAATGTCAGAACAAGCTGTAGAAATCGGTCCATATGAACACCTGCATTTTGGAGCACAGGTGGCTATTTCAAAAGAGTCAAAGCACATATTTTCCCCACTTAATTAACTGAGTACTCATGATTTTTTATTCACACACTTGTAAGCGTTTATATCATTCATCAAGTTGTTTCGTTTGTGCGTAACTGGATTGTAATACATTTTTTGTGTGCGAATGCCATTTCGGGCCATCCAGAAGCCGCCGACTCAGACATTTTTACTTTCCTTATATACATAATGTATAAGGAAAGTATTGTGACGGGGTCGAAAATTCGAATTCGAGTTTTCGACGGGAGAGCACGTTTCAAGCATCCCTGATCACGAATCAAACATTTTTGAAGTGATGTCTGTGTGTGTGTGTGTGAAAATATGTGTGTGAAAGTATGTGTGTGTGTGTGTGAGTGTGTCAGTGAGACTGTGGTGACGATAACTGACGAACGAATGGACCGATTCGAGCGAAATTTGGTACAAAAATCACAATCCGTAAACACTGGAAGTCTATTGTTTTATACGCAATCGAATGTTCAAAACCCCCTAAATTTTCGAGTGAAATATTGAAAAAATCGTCAAAAAATCAAAACCGCTAATAAAGTAACGCAAATAGGCTTTTCTTATGCAATTTTTCATTAGAAAACGATTGACATGAATTTTAAAAAATTTTAGAACGCTAACAAGAACCGTTCTCGAGATATTGCACATTTTAAAAGAAAATTATTAAAAAGTTATATAAAATAAAAATAAATATTTCCTATTGAGAAACATGTTCACTTTTCATATGTAATACCATGCGATAAATTGGGTAACATCATTCTAGTGGATCTAACTAGTTCCATTCACGAGAAAAGATACTTTGAGTAATACTTTTGTATTTGAACGCCAATAGTCTTTTATCCGCTGTAAGAATGACTTATTTCTCCGTCCATAACGCTTGGCGAGATTTTGGCGACGAATTTGGCGGAATGTCGTCAACTTGGCGACATTTTTAATTGTTGCCAAATTAACAAAAATCTCGCCAAATGGATAAAAATGACGCTAAATCAATGAAAATGACGAGTAATTGAAGAAAATTTAATATCTAGGAAAGAATATAAGTATATACTATAAGAATAACATTTTTAACTGTAAAAGTAATAAATTCATTGCATTATAAAAGGAAAGTCATGTGTTGCCCACATCAGATTTTTTGTTATTGTAAAAGTAGTAAATTCATTGCATTATATAAGGAAAGTTATGTGTTGCCCACATCAGATTTTTTTTCTTAAAGGTTCGATCGCAGAACATAACCTAACACAGCCGGATTTCCGCTTTCTCCCCCGGACGGACAAAATGATGAGTTGAAAAATCACTGATAGTATGTTGACAGTTTTTGAAACAAAGTATCGGCTTTCGCTATGTATTATTATCAGTTGCTGAGCATTATAAAATAATGTGGGAAGACTTAAAAGAAGGGATTAGAATTATAAAGCACCTTGTTGCTATACCGTTGAACTACTGTGACGAAATCGGAAGCTCTTATCGAAGAGGACTCTGCACTCTCCACCCTCTAATGTTAGATTGTCGCGCAGCTGATAATATAAGTGACCACCCTTTGCTATTTTTATCTCAGGTTAGCCTCCTTATTTTGTTTTTATCCTCCAGGTTAGCATGGTCGTTGTCCTCCCGATTTGAAGTCAGCGCTCAATATCCTAGAGTCGGGTGAATTCATATTAGTTGTACTAGGTTTCAGACTCCCCCCCCCCCCCAAAAAAAAAAAAAACCACCACCCACCCAACATAACTGCATTTGCCTTCACGGTAAATTCAGTGATGATATAATAAGTAATAATTTCATATTTGCTCGGGGGCTATTGTAAAAACATTGCTGTCCCAGCCGGGACTGGAACAAGGGATCTTCCTATACTGGCAAGCCGACGCTCTCCCAATTGAGCTAGTGGGACACAATTACATGCTCTTGTCATAATTAAAAATATATATCTTGTACATCATTAAAAGTATATTTATTGTTTTTAATCTTTTTCTTCTATAAGTTTCAAACAAGATCTGCACCTCCCATTTAAGACAAATTGTAATTTGTAAGGTGAAAATTTTAGTTTGAAATCTCTAGACACAGAGACGATATTTTGCACGGTTTTGAGCAATATATTTTTTTTACAAATTACTAAAAATCTATCATATATTTTTATTTTTCTCTTCATGCACTTTCGCCCCATATCCATATTTCTCATTTAAAACCAACCTCTACTTTCTAGACCAGGGGTGGCCAACCCGCGGCCCGTGGGCCGCATGCGGCCCGCCTTGAATAATTTTGCGGCCCGCGAGATTCATTACAACTTTACAAAATACGATTATTTTTTGCAATATTTTTGTTTTTAGTGTAGTGTTTTGTAACAAATAAATCCCATAACTGTTTCTATTTTACACGTTGCTTCTGTTTTTATACATACTTAGAAGTGGACAGTATTGCATGCGCAGTATTGCATTTTAGAAAAATGCAAAAAATTATTTGAAATATATTCATCTCCCTTTCATGTCGATGTCGGGTCGGCCCCAGAATATCTCCAAATGGAATTGATTGACTTACAATGCAATAATGAATTAAAACACATTTTTGAAACATCAGAATCAAAAATAGATTTTTATAACACTTATGTCACAAAAGAAAAATTTTCCAATTTGAGAGATCCGGCACAAAAAGTTGTGAGCGCTTTTGGATCAACTTACACCTGTGAATCGTTTTTTTTCGAAAATGAAATTTATCAAACATAAATCGCGCTCAAACTTAACGGACGAAAACCTGCAACATCAATTACGATGTGCAAATACACGCATTGAGATCGACTTGCAAAAACTAAGTGAAAGAGTTGAGAAACAAATATCTCACTAATTAAATAAATTAAACATTATTCGATCATTGCATTATTATTATTATATTATCTATGTTTGTATACATGAAAAATAATGAAAACAATAATAATAATTCATTCTGTTTTAAATTTTCACTCCTATAAATGTTTGTAATGGGTCCAAATCTAATATAGAGATATATATTTTTATATGCGGCCCTCGGGCCGACGTGGTGGTCGAGTGGTCAAGGCATGCGTTTCCAAAGCATTCGCTCGACCGCCATGTTGTGGGTTCGAGCCCCACGTAAGGCATGGATGTTGTTGTGTTGTGGGCGCAGTGTGTTCCGCCCCCTTCTGGTGCGCCTGAGGCAACGTCCCTAGGATGGCTAAATGGATCACATATAAGGCCGAATTATGGGCGAATGACGATGAGTCAAGTGCCTGGCCATTGGCAATAAAATATGTATATATATATATATATATATATATATATATATATGTGGCCCGCGGGATTATAATGTTTTTCCGAAGTGGCCCGCAAGGTCATTTGGATTGGCCACCCCTGTTCTAGACCCAGTAATCGTGTTGTAAATACCCGGACAGACAGACTAACATATTGATGCATAGACACGGTCTAATACATGGCAAAATGTAAATTGAGAAAGTATTAGAAACTTGCATTTCTATATGTCAACAAATATGTAGGCTGTCAAAGACAAAAAAACTTACACTCTTAAAAATTAATCTCAAAATAAATTCATCTTAATCGTCAACTAGCTACACTTAGACTTTGCTCCATTATAGGCACTATGAATGCACAGCCTTCGTGACCACCGTGAGGTTTCTAGAGGATATAACGTGTAAAAGTCTATGTGTGGGGGGGGGGGGGGAGGCTAGAAATACTTTTCAACCCATATTTTGTCAGCCTCCAGTGGCGAAATAGAAAATCCTCTTACGTTGGGTGTTATACCATAATCGATGTGAAGATTCACCCTGCTTCGTCAATGGCAAGCTTTTGAAGCAGGAGCGCCCTAAGGGGGACGAACACCATTAGAGTGGAGGAGCCCGAGTTCCAGAGGGGACTCGAACCGTCAATATTTTCTTTTGGAGCTGGAGAAGATAATAATTGGGATGGAAATTGAAAATCCAGCTCTGCTAGGTTCAGACCCATCGTCGATATTGTAAGTGCGAAAAGATTGTCAAGTCACCGAGGGGACTTCTGTAGGATGGATAAATACTTTTCGGAAAACAATTTTTTCATTCCTTAGGGCTAAATCAAAAATCCTGTTGCATTAGATTCTGTCCCATAGTTGGTACCATAAGTGTGCGAGTATTCAATCTTCTCAGAAGGAAGTTTTTACTGATTCTGGAAGCACAAATGCGCTATACAATTATTATATAAATATGTATTCAAAATTCCCATTTTGCATCAAATGTGTAATTTCATAAACTATGCCTATCTGAATATGTTGTAATAGCCTTTATGCAGTAGTGAATTGCCAGTTCGGAATGTGGCAGTGCTGTTAATGGATTGTAAAAAAAAAAGTTTAAAACGAAGTTTAAAATAATCCTGTTTTAAATTAAACTGCATATTTTACACAACAATATAATCCGAGGTCAAAACCATAGTTTAAACAGAAAAAAAGAACTGTTTAAACAAAAAAATAAAAAAGGAAACTGTTTAAACAAAAGAAAAAATGCTTTAAACCCAAAACCAGCCAACCCTATTTCAAATAAAACTAGATTTTTAACACAATAAAAAAAATTGCATAGCTATACAAGTTCCATCTAATTGTACATAGGATATTACTTTCTCTTAAGCAGTCATTTAATTCGAAATTCCAAAGGAAAAACAAGCAGTAAAGGCGAGTGGTTGCTCACTCAAAACAGAAAATCAACTGAAACAGAATAGGGCATGCAATAAGAATATAGCGCTCTTCTCTAAGCGCGTACTGCAATTATTGCAGCACGGCACGGGATTAAAACAACTCACTCACTTTACTCTCTAATCATCACTCAGAGCATACGCACTTAACCTTCTAGTAGAGAAAAGGAACGGCAAGTGTAACCAGAAAGCTACGTTTTCACGCACTTTGAGGACACGTATAAGAAAAATGATGTTCCTATTTACGTTGTGGCTGCAAAAATTTATTTGAGGGCATTCCGATCCGTATAAAGTATAGACTTATATATCTAATTTTTCATTCCAATCATTCCAACATTTTACTCCAACATTTTATATTCCAGCATTTTTTCATTCCAACATTTTACTTAATATTGTAACACATAACATGGTTTAAGTAGATAAAAATATAATCTCCATTTATTTGTTGCAATCCATTCGAACAACAGTCTTTCTGAATATCGGTGAATGTCAGAACAAGCTGTAGAAATCGGTCCATATGAACGCACCTGCATTTTGGATCACAGGTGGCTATTTCAAAATGAGTCAAAATCCATATTTTCCCCCACCTAATTAACTGAGTACTCGTGTGTTTCTATTCACACATGTAGGCATTTATGTCATTCATCGGGTTGTGTGTAGCTGAGTTGTAATACATTTTTTTACAATTCACAAAGAAAACCTATATAACAATTTTTCAACGTGCAAGCATATGCGGCGCCACGGGGTGGGGGTGGGGGGATGCTAGGGGTACTTCAGCACCCACATTACAAATTGCGAAAACACTCATTTTTTCTTAACAACTACCACTTATTCCAACAATTTTCAGTCTCTCTCTCCTCTCTCCTCTCTTTTCTTTCTCCTCTCTCTCCTCTCTTCTCTTTCTCCTCTCATCTCTCTCTTCTCTCTCCTCTCTCTTCTCTCTCTACTCACTTCTCTCTCCTCTCTCTTCTCTCTCTACTCACTTCTCTCTCTACTCACTTCTCTCTCTTCTCTTTTCTCTCTCCTCTCTTTTTCTCTCTCCTCTCTTTTTTCTCGTCTCTTCTCTCCCTTCTCTTCTCTCTCTTCTCTTCTCTCTCTTCTCTTCTCTCTCTTCTCTTCTCTCACTTCTCTCTCCTCTCTTCTTTCTCTCTCACACACACACATATAGACGGCGTCAAGGGGGCGTGCTAGGGGTGCTTCAGCAACTCCAATACAAATTGCACAAACACTCCTTTTTACTTAACAACTGCCCTTTATTCCAACAGTTTTCAGTTTCTCTCTCTCTCTCTCTCTCTCTCTCTCTCTCTCTCTCTCTCTCTCTCTTTTAATTGGTTATTTTATTTAATTATTTTTTTACGGATTTATATATCTGAGATGAGATATTTTTAGGGTTTCTGGCTAGACCCAGTTCCAATGACTGCACATGCGCAAAGCTCGAATAAAAACATCTGTCGTGAAGTCTCACCTATCGTGGAAGGATATAGAGACGTTAGTTTCGTATTGAGTTTGGCAGAAAATTACTAATATCCCATTAGCGTCTGTGCTAGCTTGTTCACGGTTTTCAAATTTCTTTTTATTTAGTATTTTTTCCGAATTAAGACCATGACTATATCATGCAGAAATTGGTGGACAGAATATAATAAATTAAAGTTCTACAAGTTAACACGTCTTAGACACGTCTACCGGGGTCTATACGGCGGTTAAAAGATAGAAATTGCGCGATCATTATCTTCTGGTTCCATTCTCGATGCAATATCCTCTGTCGAGAAATATATTTTTGAGACATGTCTCTCCTGGATTATACGCCAGCACCTTGAAGGCAGTAGAAACAAAATGCGTCTGCATCTCCCTTCGTTTATTTACACAAAAAAAATTATACATTTATTTTGAAAAAATTTATAATTAAAATAAAAATTACTGGATCTTACATTATTTGGATAGACACTTTCTACTTTGTCTCCCCTGTAGCTTCATCAATGAGTGGCTATTTTTGGTGAGGAAAATAAAATTGACGAAAGCGAAATGAGATCAATTCGAGTTCGTAGAATAAAGCATGGGTGCTGTTCATATCATTTGCTTTGTGACAGTCATGGCCATCTTTATCTACTTTCAAACTAAGGAATTCCTCTCGAATGATAACATTTTATTCCAATAGAATCAAAATTAGTGTATTTACAACGGGAAAACGTACTTCACTTCCCATCAGAAACACACAATACCCTATCATGTGTTTTCCGTTTCCTGCAGTCTTACTTAATAAACGTATCCTTTCAGATCGTGTATCTTCCTTCCCCAAAACCTGTGTTTAACAGTTTCATATACATCGAAAGTATATGGTGTAAAAAAAATCTGGTGTGGGCAGCACATGACTTTCCTGTATAATGTAATTCATTTACTTCTTTCATTGTGAAAAATTGTGTGTAATATCCACGGCACAATGTTTTTAATATTGAGCTCTTTTCCGGATGATAACATTTAAAACTATTTTGAAGTACCCAATTAACTTATATTTGACGCCACTGTAAATTGACAATTATCAATATTGATAGCATCTGCAATAAGCGATATAGCTCATATATTAATATATTTTTTTAAATTATTCTTCAATTTGTCATCATTGCCGTTAATTTAGCATCATTTTTGCAATTTTGACAAATTTTTCGTTAATATGGACAATCGCCGAATTGGCAATATTTCGCTAAATGAGTTTCCAAGTTCGCCAAATTTATCACCAAACGTTGCACACAGGCAGAGAGAAGAGCTTATTTCATATAAATAAATGACTATTTTATATATAAATGGCGTAAAAATACAAAACCATTACACAAGTAATTTCTTTTGTGAATGGAACGAACTAGATCCACGAGAAGGATGTTAACAAATTTGCTGCATAATATTGCATAAAAAGTGGACATATTTCACAATGGTTAATACTTCTTTCAATTTTATCTAATATTATTGATGCATTTATTTGAAAATGTGCAATATCTTGTAAACAGTTCATGCTAGAGTTTTAAAGTGTACACAATTCGTTTTCAAATGAAAAATTACATAAAAAATGATCATTTAAGTAACATTATTAAAGGTTTTAATGGTGTAACGATTTTTTCAGAATTTCATTCGAAAATTTGAAGGTTTTCCGAACATTCGATGACGTTCATATTCAATAGGCTTCCAATATTCACCGATTGTTATATTTGTACAAAATTTCGTTCGAAACACACGTTTCATTTGCATAGACGGCGTTACTTGAGGGTGGGCTAGGGGGGGGGGGCTTCAGCACCTCCATTACAAATTGCTCAAACACTCCTTTTACTTAACATCTATCTGCCCCTTATTCCAACAATTTTCAGTTTCTCTCTCTTTCTCTCTTCTTTTTTTTTTAATTTGTTATTTTATATATATTTTTTTGCGGATTTATAAGTCTGTGATCAGATATTTTTAGGATTTCTGGCTAGATCCAGTTTCAAATGACTGCACATGCGCAAAGCTTCAATAAAGAAATCTGTCGTGAGCTCGCGCCTATCGCTAAAGGATACAAATACGGTTAGTTTTTCATCGTGTTTGGCAGAATATTGTCAATATTCCATTAGCGTCTGTGTTAGCGTGTTCGTAGTTTCCAAATTTCTTTTTATTTATGATTTTTTATGAATTAAGACCATGGCTATATCATGCAGAAATCGGTGGACAAAATATAATGAATTAAAGTTCCACAAGTAAACCATTTGTTACTTTCAAACTATACATGCCTCACATGAGCTCCCCCAATTTTGAGCCCCCAATGCATAGCACCCCCAATTGAGAAAGCCTGGCGTCGCTTATGTTCATTCGTGAGATATTGCTTCTCAGGGATGCTTGAAACGTGCTCTTCCATCGAACACTCGCACTCGAATATTCTACCCCTTCACAATACTTTCATTATGTCTTATACTATGTATACAGGGAAACAGTGGCGAATCATGGGAGAATGTGACCCCCGGCGATCTTCTCCGAAGAGCACCCCCCCCCCCCATGAAAGCCAGTTTAGAAAAAAAATAAATGTACTTAAAAATAAACACGTTGAATCTTGCTGTATACAAATCTTGCTATGTTTTTTTTTTCATCCAATAAACATACGTGAAATATTTGCAGCCAAGAGTTTGAACAGAAATTAAATTAAAATTAGAATAGTAATATTTTATGAGAATATTAAACGAAACCAGTTTTTAAATATTACACATTTTTATTTGTAATATTTAAAAACTGCTGTCGTTTAATATTCGTGTTAAACTGTGCGGTAAATATTGATATTACAGCACCAATACTAAGAAAAGAACTAAAACTTCTTAGTGTACTTTAAATTGGACGTTTTCTGGCTTTTGCTGCAGCAAGAGTATCAATAACATCGGTAAAATCTAACGTTTTAACAAGATCGTTCGTTCTCAATTCTAAGAAATGACAGATAACTTAGCCTCTTTGCAGTCATTACGCTTCTTAAGTTGTTTTGGATTAATTTTAATTTAGAAAATAACCTTCCCCCACTAGCGTCGGAGATCATTAAACACAGATAAGTACGAAGAACTATTTCAACATTTGGAAACGCTTGAATTAAGTTTTCTCCACATAAATACGAATACAGACGCTTTAAATCCACTTTTTGGAATTCATTTTGAGTTTATCCTTATTTCCTTCTTCACTATTAAAAATCTTAAAGATTTTTCTTTTCTCTTAAAGATTTTTTACTTTTTTTTCGTTCAAAATCAGACCCCCCTCTGAAGCGAAGCTTCTGGCATTCGCCGCGTTCTCCGGTATGTTAATTCGCCACTGCAGGGAAAGTAAAGAGAAATTAAGTCCATTCGTCAAATGTCCGTTCAGTAGACGTCGTTCTGAGACAAAATCTGACTAATTAACTGGCGTATAGCTCAACTTGACTTTCTCATACTAGAATCCATTTTTAATGGCTCCCCCCCCCCCTCAAATTATATAAAAAAATTGATATTGTGGGTCCAAATGATTTACAATTATACCGTGTTTCACTTCACTTTAAAGGGATTGAAAGGCTTTTTGATTGATACCATATTGGACAATGTACCCACTGAGGGATAACCCCCCCCCCTCTTGAGGCAGGCTAATGATGTCACGAGCAAAAACATTTTATCGCGACTATTTTCCACAATAATGATTGAAACTATTAAGTCCCGTGATCATTGCACCACAAATAATAATCCTTTTATGAATGATTATGCCATATTTTATCCTATAATGCCATATTAAGAAAATCTGATGTGGGCAGCACATGACTTTCCTTATATAATGCAATGAATTTACTACTTTTACAGTAAAAAAAATAGATTATTTTTATAGTAGATATTTATATTCTTTCCAAGATATTGAATTTTCGTCAATGAGTCGCTATTTTCATTGATTTAGCATCATTTTTATCCATTTGGCGAGGTTTTCGTTAATTTGTCAACATTTAAAAAAGTCGCCAAGTTGGCGACATTCAACCAAATTCGTCGCCAAAATATCGCTAAGCGTTATGGATGGAGAAATAAGTTATTCTTACAGCAGATAAATGACTATTAGCGTTCAAATACAAAAGTATTACTCAAAGTATCTTTTTTCATGAATGGAACCAGCTAGATCCACGAGAATGATGTCACCAAATTTATCGCATGGTATTACATAGAAAAAGTGAACATGTTTCTCAACAGGAAATATATATTTTTTTTATTTTATATGACTTTTCGATAATTTTTTTGAAAAATGTGCAATATCTCGAGAACGGTTCATGTTAGCGTTCTAAAATTTATGTCAATCGTTTTCTAATGAAAAATTACATAAAAAAGGTCTATTTGCGTAATTTTATTAGAGGTTTTGATTTTTTGACGATTTTTTCAAAATTTTACTCGAAAATTTAAGGAGATTCTGAACATTCGATTGCGTATAAAAACAATAGGCTTCCAGTGTTTACGGATTGTAATTTTTGTACCAAATTTCGATCGAATCGGTCCATTCATTCGTCAGTTATTGTCTCCACAGACTCACTGACACACACACACACATATATATTCACACACACACACACACACAGACATCACTTCAAAAATGTTCGATTCGTGATCAGGGATGCTTGAAACGTGCTCTCCCGTCGAAAACTCGAATTCGAATTTTTGACCCTGTCACAATACTTTCCTTATACATTATGTATATAAGGAAAGTAAAAATATAAAATTTTGAATAAATTTCGGAGGTTTCGCTGGCATTTAAAAATTTCTATCTACTTTCAGTTTTTTTTTTTTCGGGGGGGGGGGGGGGTATGTAACAAAGTCAGATATGCAGTTTCGTGAAAATCCATTAATATTTGTGGCCGCTAGCGTGTGCGGGAGAAATCGACAACAGAGATAGACAGACAGATGGACATCCCTCCAAAAATAGTCGAAACGTGTCCAGGAAGTCTTAAAACATATATTTGCATAAAAATCTCGAATTCGAAAATTATCGTGAAAGCAATATTTTCTGTATACTATATTACATAGTATGAGAAGGTAAAAATAATAAAATTATTGATCTTACTACTTTCCCTACAATACATCGTAATGTATAGGGAAAGTATAAAATGTGGTCTAAAATCGGAAAGTTTCCGATATATTTACATATTTGGGGAACTCCTAATGCGAATAGATTATTTTCAGCGTCTGTGTATGGGTGTGTCTCTGCATGCCTGGTATATGTTTCCATGCATACATGAGTTAATAAATCAGTAAAAAAGACATGCCTCAATCATAAGCCTAGGATGGGGACAGGCCAATAGTTAGCGCACGAGGATTGCACTCTGATAACCCTAGGGCCTAGTTTGATTCCCGGTTCCGCTCAAACTCTCCCGTATTCACGCAGAGTACGGGCACTTTAAATATGTAGGTCTGTAAATCCTTACGAGAGGTTGGTGGTGGGGGAAGGAAGGTACTGACCCTATCGATGCCGCCCCTACTTAGGTTTCGGTCTAAATTGGCATGCACTGCCCCGACCGTCCAAACAGATACCTTGCACCTAGGGGTAGATCGGACTGTCTGGATCGAACAAACATTAATTTATTAAAACCGTCGGAACCATTAATTAGTATTGTAATTTAATAATTTTGGCAACAATAAAAATAATTTTGGCCTGCTGGCCGAATCTGTTCCGCGAATTTTATGTTACTAAGCCTTGCAGCAAAGAGAATAAATAAAGCTGCGAGCCTAGTTATATAGTCCATGCATTAAACGCTATTTATTATTAAAACTAAAATTTTGCAGTATTAAACCAATGAGTTAAATAATTTAAATTCAAATTTATATTAAGATTTTTGCATCTTTCATAATAAAGGCAAATATTTGTCTGTCTGCCTGTGTGTGTCTGTATGTGCGGACTATAGCGGAAAATATAAGCACTGCACGGCTCTGAAATTTGACACACTGGTACTTCTCGGCGTATGGGGGCCACCTCGGCATTTTTTTTTTAATTCTAAGTAGTTTTTTAGTTGTTTTATGTTTAACATTTTAACCCAAATTGGTTCCTCGGCTACTGAAAATATTATCAGAGTTTTCATCCTGATACAATCGAACAACGTTATTTCCAACGGTATTTGATACGAATCCGTCGGATTATTCCTTTATATTTATTTATTATTTTTAAATGCATCGCAATTTACATTTTTTAGGTTATGTAATGCTTCTTTCGTCGCGTCTGAAAAACTAAGATTAGCACAGTTTCATACAGTCCTCGGCTAAGCCCAAAACGGTTACTGTCTCTCCACGAAGTATTAGATTGAAAAAAAAATTAAAGCGAAATATTTGTGCTTACCATCCATAGGTACCAATAATATTATAAAAGTATATTTTATATAATAATGAATATGATTTGCACTAATTTCCATTTTTGTCTGCTATATTTATATTTTTAATTTAAAAAAATGCATCTATAGAAGGCCGCAGTAAATTAAAATAATTAGAAAAAATAGTCATGGGGCTAGCTTATCTTACATAATAAAAGATGTTTGTGTACGTCTCTGGGTGTTTATAGCAAGGAATATGTGTCGCGCGACCATGAAATTTGGTACACAAGTAACTTCAGGACTAGATTACTTTATGTTTCAGTGCGATTTTGAACGATTTTCACACAAATCGATTCCTTAGCGACCGAAAATATTATCACAGAGTTTCTATCTTAACACCATCGGAAAGATAGCAAAACGTTTTTCCCAACAATGTTTGAACCGAATCCGTACAATAAGTCTTTCATATTTTTTAAATGGATCGAAATTTTCATTTCTTAGGTTAACTGATACTTATTGTACCGTGTCCAAAGGAGGAAGGCTAGCACAATTTTATAATTTTTCAAAAAGTCCCCTATATATCTTCTGATTCTAACAAAAACAATTCGATTTCATAAACAATTTCAATTTTAGAGATTTATTAAACGATCGAACTGTTAAATATTCGATTTTATTTTCTCCACTGCGGTCGTCCGGGGATTGAAGTCCGAATTTTTCGTCCTATTGATCGCCCAACAGATGGGTTTAAGCCACGCCTACAGAAAGGGGAATCATTTTGATTTTTTGTTGAATGTGTTCTTACGAGCGATAGATGCAATTTGTACTTTCTCATAATATGCGATATAATACAGAAAGTACTGTTTTCACGAAATTTTTCGAATTCAGGATTTTGATACCAATACATGTTTTAGGACCTCCTGAACACGTTTTGGATATTTTGAAGGAGTCGATTTATTGTGTACACTATAGCTGCAACAAATATTAATGAATTTTGACGATACTGAATATCCGATTTTGTTATCAAAATTCTAGAACTAGATAAAATTGTGTATTTTATTTCGAACGAAAACTTCGAAATGTATTCAAAATTTTATATTTTTTTAGCACGGCAGCATAGGACAAAATTTGACATAATCATGCATAAAAGCATATTTATGGCTCAATGATCACAAAACTTAATAGTTAAGTTATTTAATAGTTTCTTTATTAGTTAACTTTAATAGTTTCAATTATTATTGTGAAAAATAGCCGTGATATAATTCTTGTGTTCGTGAGGTAATTACTCCCCTCGGGGCTATATTTTCAAGTATGATATCAATCGAAAGGTTTTTTTTTTCAATACCTTTAACTTGAAGAGTAACATGCTATAATTGTAATCATTTGAACCAACAATACCGATTTTTCAAAAATTTGAAAAAAAAAAGATTTTACAGGTCATTGAAAAATGGATTTTGGGTTGAAGAAAACCGCATAGAACCACATTCCAGCTGATATTTCCAGGTTTCATAACAGGTCAAAATGAGTTTCCGTGCTCGTTGGAGCAAAGATATATTTTGAGGGCGGCTGTTTCGTTGCTCCAGTGTTTACGGATTGTATTCGATTTTCACTGTTATGTATATGAATAAAATTTATTTACTTTGTTATTTCCTTATAATAATGAATTCAATTTTTCCTTGCATTAACTCTCGGGAAACGCAGGTTTCTAGTATTTCAATTTCAATGAAAAAAGAAACATCCTTCATCAGTGATATTCAAAAGCAAATCTGTAACTGCGGAAACCAAATCATCAATGTACACATAGAGCAAGGTTAATGGAATATTAGACTATCATACAATCCTAATGCCTATTTATGGACCTGTGATAATGAGTATGTAAAATCGTAATTATGTAATACTTTAAAATATTATTATAGTGGTAGATATTGTACTTTCAATAAAAAATGAAACTTTCTAAGTATCATTAAGTGTCAAATATAAAACTTAACACTTTCTTTGTTCGTTGCAGCCGCGATCAAGAAAATGAATCACGTGTCCAGAGCTTATACGCAGAAATGGAAGAACAATTAAGAATGGAAAAAGAAGATGCATTGGCTAGGGTGAGACTATTTCTAGATTTCTTACACAGTGGAACCCTTTTACGAACGAACTCGTCTTATTGAGATTCTAGATATAACGAAGAAATTATGAACTTGTAATTGATATTGTTGGAGCCCGTCAGTATGTATGAAAGACGCCAAGTGTTCTTGTTTGGCGAGCGCCAAGCAGCGGGTTGCTGGTTTTTGAAAAAGCGAAATTGTAGTTTTGGAATAAAACTTGTGGCGTTAGGTGACACGAGAAATTGGCTCGTTGTTCTCGGTTGTTAATATAAATAGTTTGTAATAAAGGTATGGATAAGTATTACTGAAGTTCTTCTTTTATAGAAATACAGTCCACTACTCATTTAGAAAGGCTCTATTTAGGTATGTTTAATTCATCCTACATTTGTGGTCCGCTCGCGGAGATACCTATGGAATCGTAATACTTTCCGTACAAAATCGTCAAACGCATTAGTGTTGTTTTTATAGTTTAGACTGATATTCATTTGTAGCTAAGATGTCAGAAATAACAATTTTGAATCGAAAACGCGGAAATATCAAAGGGCAAATCACAAAATTTGCAGCTGCCCTAGTCTCCGATGAAAAGAATGAAGCGGTGATTAGTGCCCGGTTGGAAGCTTTAGAACGCTTGCAAATAAAATTTGAAGCCTTGAAACTGGATTATTACTCAAATGTTCAAGAAGAACATCTTGAAGAAATTGAAGGCTAACTGTCAGAAGTCGATGAGGAACTGCAGAATTTGGAGGTGAGTTTGAAAACTTCCTTACATCAGTTTAAGATAGCTAGTACACTCTCTGTTGTTCCGAACACTAATGTTCCCATTAGTAATGATTTTACTGGAACTATATCCGTAAAATTGCCCGAAATTCCACTGCCAATATTTTCTGGCAAATATGAAGAGTGGAGTTGCTTCAAATCCCAATTTAAGAGCTTAATTGAAGATAATCCAAAATTAACGGACAATCAAAAAATTTATTATTTGCATGCAGCTTTGAAGGGGGAAGCAAAGCATATCGAAACTGTCGATGATACGTACAGTTCTCTGTTTCAAGCACTTGAAAATAGGTACGAAAATAAAAGAGCAATCGTGGATACGCATATCAAAGGCATCATTAATTACGAAAAATTGACACAAGAATCAGCTAGAGATTTGCGCAAATTACTAGACTGTGTTAATAAGAATTTGAGAGCATTGAAGAGCTTAAAATTTGATCGAGATATTCTTTCGGATGCCTTACTTATCAATATACTTCTTCAAAAATTAGATCGCGAAAGTCGGAAACAATTCGAACTAACTTTGAAAACTAATGAGGTTCCTGTTTTTGAAGAACTCATAGATTTTCTTGAGAAAAGATGTCAAGTTTTAGACAGTATCAATCGTAACATTTCGAATAAACCTAAAATGATCAATTATGATCAAGGAAATAAATCCAGAAATTTGATGGTGAAATCTAGTAGTAATAATACCCCAGAATGCATTTTGTGTAAATACTCTCATTCATTGTATAAATGTGAAATGTTTCTGAAACTTTCCCCTCAAGAAAGATACGAAATAGTCAAAAAAAATAAATTATGTTTGAATTGCTTTGGATACCATAAAGTGGCGGTTTGCCGATCTCAATTTGTGTGCAACACTTGTAAATCTAAACACCATTCGTTATTGCATAAAACAGATGTAAAGTTAATGAAGCCTACTACTCTCCCCACTTCGTTTGAAATGGATCAGAATTCCGATGCTGGGAACTCGAATCAAGTAAACATTGGCGGCGATGAGTCGGCACGAATATTAACGTCTTGTTTTGTAACGGAGAAAAAGAAAATAATTCTAGCAACGGCAGTTATCTATATTAGAGATGGAAGGGGTAATTACGTAAAAGGAAGAGGTATTCTTGACTCTGGGAGCCAAATTAATTGCATAAGCTCTGATTTCGCAAATGCACTTGGTTTACGAAAGGAAAGAATAAATATCCCAGTCACAGGGTTAACAGATTGCTTGATAAATGTAAAAAGAAAAACAAGTACGAGTATTTCGAATTCAAATGGATCTTTTTCTGCAACGATTGACCTTTTAATTATCCCTAAAATTACGGATATGATGCCTGCTACATATTTGGATACGAAAGAGTTAAAAATTCCATCGAATATAACTCTCGCTGACCCAAGGTTCTTCGAACCGGGGAAGGTGGATTTATTGATTGGTGCAGAGCTATTTTTTGAAATTTTAAAGAGTAACAAAATTCGTTCCACTCAGTCCGTTACATTCCAAGATACTGTTTTTGGTTACGTAATAAGTGGAGCCGTGGAAGGTAGAGTTGAGGAAAGACAATACTGTGGGTTGCTCTCTCAGATAAATAAGTTAGAAGATATCGTACAAAGATTTTGGGAAATAGAAACAATTTCAGATCCTCCCTGTTCAAAAAATAAAGAAGAGTTACATTGCGAAGAACATTTTTTAAAAACTCATAGTAGAGATGTAACAGGGAAATATACAGTGAGTCTTCCTATCAAAGAAAATGCTGAACTTGGCAGTTCTATACAATCCGCTAGGAAAAGATTGAATAGTTTAGGGTATCGATTGGATAAAAACCCTGAATTAGCTGTCCTTTACAGTAACTTTATGAATGAATATGAGAGGCTAGGACACATGCGTGAAGTGAGGGAGGTGACTCCAGAAGACTCGATTTATGTTATGCCCCATCACGGGATTTACAAGGCTGATAGTAGTACCACAAAGTTGCGCGTCGTTTTCGATGCTTCAGCACCTTCCACTACTGGAAGTTCCCTGAACCACTGCTTGTACAAGGGAGGGGTAGTTCAAGAGGACTTGTTCTCTATACTATTGCGATTTCGGAAGCATAAATTTGCCTTTACGGCAGACGTAAAGAAAATGTATAGGCAGATTTGGGTTCATCCCAAACAGCGTCACTTGCAATGCATTCTTTGGAAAAGAGGCTTTACTGAGGAAACAAAATTGTTTGAACTGCTAACTGTGACTTATGGTACTGCGTGTGCACCATTTTTGGCCACTCGAGTCTTGAAACAATTAGCTACAGATGAAAGGGACAATTATCCATTAGCATCTGCGGCTGCTTTAACTGACTTTTACGTCGATGATATTTTGTCTGGAGCTGATAATCTTGGTACAGCTACTGAACTACAACAACAGTTAATTGCAATGTTAAAGTCTGGAGGAATGGACTTGCACAAATGGTGCTCCAATGAGAAACTATTGCTTGAACAAGTTTCTTTCAGTGACCAAGAATATCACTTTGAAGAAGAATCTGATATGGACACTGTGAAAACACTTGGTTTAAGATGAAACCCAAAGAATGACGATTTTAGTTTCACAGTTTCATCTTATTCAAACGCAACTACTAAGCGCTCTGTCTTATCAGACATTGCGAGATTGTTTGATCCTTTGGGATTTTTAGGTCCAGTCATAGTAAAAGCAAAGATATTTTTACAAACTTTGTGGCATTTAAAGATTGGGTGGGACCAGGAACTTCCACAAAAAGAAAAAAGAAAATGGGAAAAGTTTTTACAGGCCTTACCGAAATTGAGACATGTGAAAATCAACAGATATCTTCTTGCAGATTCGGTTAAGGAAATAGAAATTCATGGATTCTCTGACGCATGTAAAGATGCTTACGGCGCGTCAGTGTATATTCGTTGTGTGACCAACTTAACTGAAGTGAAGGTCAACCTTCTGTGCAGTAAGTCGCGAGTTGCACCTCTCAAGGTGCTAACCATACCGCGTCTTGAGCTGTGTGCAGCAGAATTACTTTCAAGGCTTGTGTCAAAAATACTGACTTCATTAAAACTAAAAATTGACAGAGTTTACCTTTATACCGATTCTTCAATAGTGTTAGCTTGGATTGATTCATCACCCCATCTGTTGAAAGTGTTCGTGTCCAATGGAATCTCACGCATTCAGGAGCTCACTCAGAATTTTCAATGGCAACATGTGAGGTCTGCAGAGAACCCAGCGGACTTGGTCTCTCGAGGACTCGACCCTGATCAAATTGGTGAGCATACCTTGTGGTGGTATGGCCCGGAATTTCTTCATCAGGAAAGGCTGGTAATTGTTGATAGACATTATTCCCCATCTGATGAACTGTATAGCCAGGAATTTAAGAAAGTGACTGATGTGACACTGACTTTGAACTTGAACTCTCTGTTTTCAGATTCTATTCTCAATATTTCAAATAATTATGTTAAATTAATTCGCATTTTAAGTTTCATTTTCAGATTTACCCATAACTTAAAAAATCCATTGCGTAAGCTTTGTGGACCCCTCTCCAGTAACGAACTTAAACATGCAACGTTATTTTTAGTTCGTTGTGTTCAAGAACGGGTATTTACTGATGACATAGCTAACATTCAGAAAGGTAAATCTCCAACTGGAAAGGTAAGAAACTTAAACCCTTATTTGGATCAAAATAATGTTTTGCGAGTAGGAGGTCGTCTCCAAAATTCTCATATAGCTGATACTCAAAAACATCCCATTTTATTGCCTGCCAAGCATAAACTCACTGAAATGATTATTGAGAGTTATCACAAAAAATATCTACATATTGGACCTCAAAATTTATTATATTGTATACGTAGGGAATTTTGGCCTTTAAATGGAAGAACCACATATAGAAGGATTGTGCATAATTGTATTACTTGCTTTAAGGTCAAGCCTCTAATAGCAGAACAAATTATGGGTGATTTACCAAAGGAAAGGGTAAATGTAAATTTTCCATTTAATTGTACAGGGGTGGATTTCTGTGGACCATTTTTGATTAAATATAGGGGTCAACGTAAAGGGATTTATCATAAGATTTATGTTTGTATATTTGTATGTATGGTTACCAAGGCAGTTCATTTGGATATTGTATGTGACTTATCTTCTGAAGCATTTATTGCCACCTTGAAAAGATTTTTTGATTTTCATACTTGTACTTATTCATTCCTTGAAATTGACATTTCAACGCCGGGCGGAATGTTGGAGCCCGTCAGTATGTATGAAAGACGCCAAGTGTTCTTGTTTGGCGAGCGCCAAGCAGCGGGTTGCTGGTTTTTGAAAAAGCGAAATTGTAGTTTTGGAATAAAACTTGTGGCGTTAGGTGACACGAGAAATTGGCTCGTTGTTCTCGGTTGTTAATATAAATAGTTTGTAATAAAGGTATGGATAAGTATTACTGAAGTTCTTCTTTTATAGAAATACAGTCCACTACTCATTTAGAAAGGCTCTATTTAGGTATGTTTAATTCATCCTACAGATATAATAATAACAAAGTTTGCTCTCATGACACCACAACGGGTAAATTAAATCGATACCTAAGCACTTTTCAGGATGCGAAATTCGAGAAATCAAATATAACAAACCGAAGAAAACTTTATATCCCAAACTAATAGAAAAGCAATAGGGTTCTTTATTTATTGAAGTAACCTTATAAATCTTCATCCGAATCTTTATCTCCCTCATACACACACAAAGACACAAATCCAAGCACATATATCCATTTCAGAAAGTTGGTGTGAGACCAGGTTACACGTAGAGAAGTGTATATGATTATTTATGATATCTAACAAGCCAGACAAAGGGCCCTGTCAGAGCATGTTGTCATTACGTTAATAGTATTTAAAGTGATTTAGAGATGTCTGATGTTTTTTTTTAAATTTAATAGTTATGTACTGTGATGTTAAAAGCTAAACAAATATGATGTATTTTATAAAAGTGTCAATGATGAAACTATATTAAATCAATGAATAATAAATTATGTATGAAAAGATTACATGGAAACAAGAATGTTGTGTAATGTGTTAAAAAGCTGTTTATTATGTAAAAGATAGCAATGAATGTGTAAATTTTAGGCGGCTGTATGTGCATACATTAAAATGGCAAATTAGTCAAAATTTAAGTTTTGTGTGATTTAAAAGCTCGACCTGATATGATGTTGATGAGTACATATAACTTATATATATATATGGTGTAATATGTAAAAAAAAATGGTGTTTACAGCAATGTTGTAGACTTACAACAGACCTATGACAAATTTTCATCAAGGAAAAATGGCAATTATAGAGTTGAAAAAGACACAAACTTTATTGGTGTTTCTTTTTTGTTTAATTGTGTCAGGGGGAGATATGTAGGACCAAGATACACGTAGACAGGTTTATATGATTATTTATGGTATCTAGCAGGCCAGACAAAGGGCCCAGTCTGATTGACCCCAGTTTTACAGCGGCTCTAACCCGAGAGGTCAGTAAGCCATAAAAAAAGGGGCTAAAGATGAATCCACGAGATTGGTTCAAAGTTCAACCAATAAGGAAGATGTGTTGTAGCATCACCCTAAGGTAAAATAATAATCACCTAAGAGACGTATCAGACCTCAGGAAAAAATAGGTGGCAACATGCAAAAGTTCTACAGAGACAGATCAATACAGATGAGAATATAATTGGAGATAAGAGTTAGAGTCGAGATTCAGACATGCATTAAGTTCGGCACATGTGCATAAAGAAATGCGTCAAGGTTCTCATACAGTGCAGTCAGAATAGATGTTCATTAAGTTCCACACAGAGTCAGACAGATGCAGCAGGCGATATGCGGATATGCATCGGTGGTTACATAGAGATGGTGAAACAAATAAGTTTCAATTATCAATCCAATGCAGGCCAAACGTCTAAAGACAACAAGAAGGTATGCGCAAATCAGATTATAAAAGATTATAGTCAGTTTAGGATTTTTTGTATACCTAGTCTCCCATGTCCAGTCTCCTCCGTAAATATATAAGTATAATTGTTGTAATCTAATTATGATTATAAGGTGCTTAACAAATATGTATTTTAAAGTTGAAATGGGTGTAATTAGTTATTTAGTATTATATTAATATATTTTATTCCAGGAACTCACACTAAAGATTTTATGGTGGGTTTTAAAGCGGCACAATGCAATGTTTACGACTATATATGATATTGCGGCCATGTTTTAACTAACTTCAATAAACTATTTTTAAATGTGCACAACAGTTAAGTTTATGTTTTGTGCGACTTATCACATGTCATGTGAATGCATCAAAACTCTCAATATCAAATTTGAGTATAAATACTGTTGAATATCGAATCGAATCGATTTGAGTATAAATACTGTTGAATGTTAAGGCGCTACACAGCCTATTTAAGGAGATCAAGACATAAAAACCATAAATGGGTGTAAGTAAAGAATGAAAGAAAAGGACCTCCCCGGCCAACTTGTGGTACCTTCCTTTTCTTTCATTCTTTACTTACATCCATTTATGTTTATTTATATATATATATATATATATATATATATATATATATATATATATATATGTATGTGTGTGTGTGTGTGTGTGTGTATATTTATTAATTTATTTATATATGTATTTATTTATTTATTTATATATATATATATATATATATATATATATATATATATATATATATATTTATATATTTACTTATTTATATATATATATATATATATATATATATATATATATATATTTATATATTTACTTATTTATATATATATATATATATATATATATATATATATTTATCGTTCTGCCAACGATCGACGAACCAATGTTTGTGAGCATTCGTCGCGAATTGCAGCGCTCTATATAGGGCGTATCAGAGGAGCTTATTTAGGGCGCATTAAATGAGCGTATTAGGCGCGGTGTATAATTCATATAATTGGACATGGGAAAAAAACTGAATGATTTTGGTTCATAACAGGCGATTTGAAAATCCAGACGTGATATCTGTATCTGCATTATTTACGTAGCGATCACTAATTTATGATCCAAGCAAAACCGGGAATTTATTCTAAAATGAAATTGTAAGTTGTGCATGCCTGTCTGTTTATTGTCTCAGAGCTGGAGAACTGGCTTTTTTTCCGTTTCGTAACAATTATTATAAAATTTCAAAAAGAAAAATCTGAATAGTTTAAAAAAGAAAGGCTTCAAATGAATATTAAAAGTTCACCACACATTCTGCACTCCGGCCACTCAAACTACTGCTGCAAACCCCTGGGTCAGCTAAGTGGTCTGAGACTTCAACACATTGTGCATGAAGTTTCTTTGCATTATTATGTATATTCCGTATAAAAATGAACATGTATACAACTAACAATAAACTCGCATTGCGTGCATAGAGAACAACTCTGAGATATCTATGAAAACAAACTTAATGCTATACATCAACAAGTCACTGTAAAAGTGTGAAATGATTTTATCACAATAGCGTCGTTTTGCCTGATTCTGTAAATGTATCTTATCATCTCTTACGAAGGAAGCTCGGATATATTCCCAGCTGTCGGTGACGTCATTTCCGGATGGCTTGCGTTGAGTGTTAAGCTGTACAAACATTTATTTCGACAGTTTCAATGTCAGATCTTGGTTCAGTCGAATGAATTTAAATCAGAAAACTGGGTTTTGTGACGTTAAATAAATTAATAAATTAATAACAAAACTTATACAAGTTAATGTGCTCAAATTGCTGTTAAAATTAACTTTATATATAACATTTTGTTTATACTATAAAATAAATAATTAAGGATATTGATTGTTTTCGGAGGCAAGGAAGAACCTCATTAAAAATTCTAACCAATTTGTGCAAAGGATGAGGAAAAAATTAAAATTAAGTAAATGAATACTAATTAAATTAAAACATAGTATACAGCTATTTCTAGAATATATTGGATCCGTATCTTACTTTCTACCGAAAGAACGAAATGTGCCAGACTTCTTTTGCTTATTTTGTTTTTATGACTTCGTCTTGGAGTTTTATGACTTCGTTTGTTGGTCTTTTAGCATTTGCAATAGGATCCGAAGTATACTTGGAACAGCTGCATGCTGCGCCTGCATTGATGCTTAATTTGTGCTTAATGGCTCTTATTTCATTGGCAAACTAATCATACAAACTGCAAAAGATGAGGAAAAATAAAGCAAAAATTAAGTTGCAAATCAAACAGCTGTTTGCCCTTATCTTAAACTCTTATCAAAAGGTCGAAATGAGTCGGGTTTTGTTTTTATTACTTTAGGTTTGTTGGTCTTGTAGCACTGACGAAAAGGTTCAACTTATCATATCAACTGTAAGCTGAGTTCCAACTTAATGGCCTTGTTTAATCATCCCTTAAGCAAAAGCCTCCTTTGGCAGGGTAAATGAGACAGTAAATACTTCCGCAAAATCAGTTTAATATCCATCAATAAAACGTCTAAATTCCTAAATGTCTCGGCAGAACTTCAAATCCTGAACTCCCTTACCATGTACAGTTTTCTAAATTTTTATTCTACAATTTTCTCTTGATCCGTTCAAAAGATCCTATTCCCCGCATTGAGGGATTTTACGGTATAGCAGTTCGGCTCCTGGAGTGACTCAGGAGCAAATTCTGTTCCCAATCTGTAAGCAATAAAATCAAACGAAAATACAAGGATATATCAAGCAGAATATCACAAACAGTAGAATATTACAGAAAATTCGCCCAAGTAAAGTGTAAGTATAAATTGATATATGATGAAATATACAGGATCATTCTCTCGCCAGGAAAATATTCCCTACGAAAATTCCCTATTGGTTCCCTATGAAAATTGGCATGTACTTACTTACTTTGTATGTTGTAAAGCAAAGTCTGCCTAGAACATGTGCTCAGAATCGCCCAATCCAACAACTGCCAGTATCGTCAACAGAAAAAAGAATTGGAGGGCGAGAGTAACCAAACATTTTATTTCTCAGTTCCAAACTTCACTGGGCTCCAGTGGGGTCCTGAAAGGGTTTATCACCCCCCAAATCCCCCCCGTTGGCGACGTCACTATATGCGAGTGCCTGTCTGCAAATTGGCAAAGACGCGTACTTATGTGACATCATTAATGGCAGCAACCTCCCGCCGTATCACATCTTTAAGGGCGTCATTTGTGCTTTGATAAACGTAAATTTTGTCCATTTCAATTTCCATAAGGGAACATACAAAAATTAAAAAGCCATTGACGAACATTTGTTTTCCTAGCGAGATAATCACCCAGTACAGTGGATATCAGGAACCAGACGGTTTCGGAAATTAATATAAAAGAAGTTAGAAAGAAATGTATGTTCTTCTTTTGTTGTAGCATGTCTTTTCTCTATTAGTAATATCATCTTACTTTAAAATTTTGCTTTCTGCACGTTTTTCTTTTTCACATTTCAGGAACAGCGAAAAGAACAGCAAGTGCGTGATGAATTAGAGACAGAGTTACAGTTGAAAGACCAACAGTTGCAGGAACTTCTGGAGAAACATGCTCAGGTAAGATTCAGGCCCATAGCGAGGGGCATCTAAGAAGGTCTTAATCCTTCCCCCTTCAATAAGTTTTGTGCATAAATGCTCCCCAGTCAAAACATTGTAAAACTATTAATTACATATATTTAAAATATGAAGACTTTTTGTTATAAGTGTTCTTGAATATAATTTATCCGTTTGCCGAAAAAATCAAATGGTAAGAAATCTGCGAATGGCAAAGACAAATTTATGTATCACACACTGCCATTGGACTGAATTAAATTCCGCTTAAACGGAATATGGTGATAGGAAGGCTCGGTGTCGCAAAGAAATTACTAATTATGCAGGAGTTACAACTCCTACGTGGATTTAGAAATAACATAAACCAGCATATTCCCCGTTTTGGCATACTACTTCACCTAGCCCTTTATTTAATTAAAACTGGATTGGGCCGGACAGCAACTGAAAGATTTTAAGGTCCGAATCAGGTCTCGGTCCAGGGCTCCATAAGGGTTCCGCGCCTCCATATTGTTTTTGACGGAGAAAACATGGAAAATCCACAAAGAGGGGAAAATCAAGTATTGAGTAAACTCACAATTTGTATAGACGGCTCTGATCAGACTATAATTTCGAAAATGTTTTTCATATCGGCCGTTCTGGCTAAGGCTGTCGGTGAAAGTCTTAAAGTTAAAGATGTTTTGTTTTTCATTGTTAAAAGCATTTATAGTTTTCTAAAATTGGTGTAAACGAAAACTTTTGATGAGGTGCTTATAAATAGATTTTAGATATTGGAAAGTACATTGCATTTTAAGGGCGATTTGGTGATAATGATGTGGGAACATATTCGTTAAGAGATTGAAACGGCTTCTACCATAGAAGTTTCGGCATATAAAGAATTTCGGATAATATGGTTTTCTGTATTTTTAATTTTCGCTCACAACTGTACATAATTTTTCAATGATTCCCAAGAAAAGTTTGTTTATTGTCATTATATTTTGGCAGATGGAGAAACAGCTGGAAGAGTTGAATTCCGGAGAAGTCGAAACTAAATACGAAAATAAAAAGCTTGAGAAAGTAAGAAATCAGTTTGTTTTATATACCATTTTTATTTTCCTTATAAAGTATGTGTGTGTGTGTGTCAGTGAGTCTGTGGAGATGATAACTGACGAACGAATGGACCGATTCGAACGAAATTTGGTACAACAATTACAATCCGTAAATACTGGAAGCCTATTGTTTTTATACGCAATCGAATGTTCAGAACCCCCCTAAATTTTTGAATGAAATTTTGAGAAAATCATCAAAACATCAAAGCCTCTAATAAAGTTACGCAAAAAGACATTTCTTATGCAATTTTTCATTAGAAAATGATTAACATAAATTTTGGAACGCTAGCATGAACAGTTCTCGGGATATTGCACATTTTTCAAAAAAATTATCAAAAAATTATATAAAATAAAAAAAAATATTTTCTATTGAGAAACCTGTTTACTTTTCATATGTAATACCATGCGATAAATTTGGTGACATCATTCTCGTAGATCTTGCTCGTTCCATTCATGAAAAAATATACTTTGAGTAAAACTTTTTTATTTGAACGCCAATAGTCATTTATCTAAGAATAAATTATTTCTCCGTCCATAACACTTGACGACAAATTTGGCGGAATATCGCCAACTTGGCGACTTTTTTAAATGTTATCAAATTAAAGAAAATCTCGCCAAATGAATAAAATTGCGCTAAATAAATGAAAATAACGACTAATTGACGAAAATTAAATATCTTAGAAAAAATATAAGTATCTACTATAAGAATAAGCTATTTTGTTTTTAATGTAAAAGTAGTAAATACATTGTATTATATAAGGAAAGTCATGTGTTGCCCACATCAGATTTTTTGATATAGAGAAAGTATTTCCTGAAATTTTTCTAATGTGAGACTTTGACGAGTAAGCACCTCCCGAACACATTTTGAAAACTTTTGAGAAAATAATAAGTATGTGTGGGGGGTGTGAGTGTACGTGCAAGCGAGTGTGTGTGTGAGAGAGAGGTGGTTGTTATTGAGACCCAAACCTATCAGATAGGTGTTGAAGGCCCAGACCATCCGACTCGTCCAAAGACTTAGAGCACTTTTGTGGATGGCCGGGAAAAAGTATCAGATAGGTGTAAAGTAACTGTTTGGATGGCGGGGAAGAGCCAGCCAATTTAGACGGGAACCCAGTGGGGGAGGCATCCACAGAAACCGTACCTTCCTTCCCCTACCACCAACCTCTCGGAAGGACTTACGAACCCACATGTTTAAGGTGATTGTACTCCGCGTGAACACGGCGGCAGTTTTGGCAGCGGAGGGAATCGAACCCGGGCCTACCGAGTGCATTTCCTGCGCCCTAATCACTGGGCTACCGCGCCCCGTGAGAGAGGGGGTGTATTCGCATAAGAGGATGTGTGTGCGCGTACACATGTGTGAGGGTGTATGTATGTGAGTGTGTGTATAAGAAAAAGAAAGAGGGTGTATATGTGTGAGAGGGTGTGTGTGTGAGGATGTTTGTATGTGAAAGCATAGAATACTATATTAGTCTGTGCGTGAGAGAGTGTGTCTATGTGAGAGAGTGAGGGTATATGTGTGTGTGAGAGAGAGAGATGATATAGATGTGTGAAAGAGTGTGTACATGTGTGTATAAGTTATGGGCAGAATAACTCACTAACTCCGAATGTTATAAAATTTTATGTGTTTACATTACGTGTAATAGTACAGGGAAATCGAAAATTCTAATTATTATAAAATCTAATTTCAATTTATCTAATTTTAAAATCATATAATGTAATAATATCATAGAGAAAATCATATCATATAGTAGCGTTTTTTTTCTTTGGTATCGCTATAAAAAATATAACAGAAATATAGTCTGTCGTTCAAATATATCAGACCACCCATTTTTTATCAATAGAAGAACATTCCGTTTCCCAAGAGTGAAATAATTTTTATTTTAGAGAAATGTTTTTTCTAGCCGTTCTTATGAGAATGTCACTGTAAAATTTAGAAAATGAGCATGCTCAAAAACCCTTAAAAAGTCAACAATTACAATTCATGAAATTGAAGGGCGGCCTGTTTTCTCTTTGTCTGCAGCACTCCCAGTTTCTCGAAAACTTAGTAATTGGTAACCTGGTAATTGTTGAATTACTAAGGGTTTTAGATTACGAGTATATCTTCTGAATCTCTTCAATGACATTCTCATAAAAATGGCTAAAAATATATTGGTCTAAAAAAATGCATTCTCTTGGAAAAAGCCATGTTTGATTCATAGAAATATATTTGTAATGAATGATTGTTTGACGTATTAAAAATAGAAGAAGTTGTTTCTGATATATTTTGCAGGTATTAACGCTACCTGACTGAAAAAAATATACTATTTAAATTTTTCAGTACATTATTATGATTTTCAAATTTGATGTATGTCATCTTTTCAATCACTTGTGGAACTTGAGAGATTTGCTAATTACTTTCATCATAATATGATTTTGATATTGAAGTTTTAAAATTCTAAAATTTTCATAGCATTATTTCTTGAATACACAATGATACTCCCCAAAACTACGATAGTAGCATATAGTATACAGGAGGTAAAAAATTTGAACTACGCTGTGGATGTTATGACAATAATTTCTAATAACACAGTTTAGCCCATGGAGGTAAAAGTAAGGAATTAAAACTTCATAATAAGCAAATGCCAATATCATTTGAGACAATCATTTAGGTGGCGTTGGTATAAGATAAGTAGCCCGTATTGTATGTATTTCTATGGTATTTATTTAAACTGTTAATTTTCTAAAAATAAATTATTAACGTAATGTAAAGTAACTGAAACAATAAAGAATATTTTTACGTATTCAAATTATTTTACCTTTCAATTTATTTTTATCACCGTATATTCTGTACGCTATTCTGTAACTATGAAAAAGTACTGGTTAATTATACTCATAATTAGATAACCCTTAATTTAAAAGTAATCAAAAATATATATCCTAAATCTACGCCTTTTCTGTTGTATCAACTAAAAATAGAGACTACTTTACTCACACTAGCGACATCTAGATATAATTCTCAAAACATTATGGCATTTTCAAGGATTTTAACCATACGAGTTTTATCTCCTTTCTAACTCCATGGTTTAGCCCAGGGGTGGCCAACCCGCGGCCCGTGGGCCGCATGCGGCCCGTCTTGAATAATTTTGCGGCCCGCGAGATTCATTACAACTTTACAAAATACGATTATTTTGTGCAATATTTTTGTTTTTAGTGTAGTGTTTTGTAACAAATAAATCCCATAACTGTTTCTATTTTACACGTTGCTTCTGTTTTTATACATACTTAGAAGTGGGCAGTATTGCATGGGCAGTATTGCATTTTAGAAAAATACAAAAAATTATTTGAAATATATTCATCTCCCTTTCATGTCGATGTCGAGTCGGCCCCAGAATATCTCCAAATGGAACTGATTGACTTACAATGCAATAATGAATTAAAACACATTTTTGAAACATCAGAATCAAAAATAGATTTTTATAACACTTATGTCACAAAAGAAAAATTTTCCAATTTGAGAGATCTGGCACAAAAAGTTGTGAGCGCTTTTGGATCAACTTACACTTGTGAATCGTTTTTTTCGAAAATGAAATTTATCGAGATCGACTTGCAAAAACTAAGTGAAAGAGTTGAGAAACAAATATCTCACTAATTAAATAAATTAAACATTATTCGAGCATTGCATTATTATTATTATATTATCTATGTTTGTATACATGAAAAATAATGAAAACAATAATAATAATTCATTCTGTTTTAAATTTTCACTCCAATAAATGTTTGTAATGGGTCCAAATCTAATATAAAGATATATATTTTTATATGCGGCCCTCGGGCCGACGTGGTGGTCGAGTGGTCAAGGCATGCGTTTCCAAAGCAATCGCTCGACCGCCATGTTGTAGGTTCGAGCCCCACGTAAGGCATGGATGTTGTTGTGTTGTGGGCGCAGTGTGTTCCGCCCCCCCCCCTCTCTGGTGCACCTGGGGCAACGTCCCTAGGACGGCTAAATAGATCACATATAAGGCCGAATTATGGGCGAATGACGATGAGTCAAGTTCCTGGCCATTGGCAATAATATATATATATATGCGGCCCGCGGGATTATAATGTTTTTCTGAAGTGGCCCGCAAGGTCATTTGGGTTGGCCACCCCTGGTTTAGCCTCATGCATTATAGGCGTTAGTTACTAAGGTGTTACAAACTTGAAAAGAAACCTTTGAAGAATTTAAGGAATTACCACTAAAAAAAATTTCTTTTTTATTTCATTAAAATATTGACTGTGATACAAATAGAGCTAAATAATACTGAATATAAATGTGTAAGAAAGTCGAGAGGAAACCCTCTCGACTTATTACTTTCCCTACATATGCGCGTAATGTATAGAGGAAGTATTGTAATGGGGTCGATAAATAAAATTTCGACGAAAGAGCACGTTTCAAGCATCCCTGAACTCGAATCGAACATTTTTGAAAATAAATGTGTATATATGTGTGTGACAGAGAGAGAAAAAAAATTTGGATGCGATATCTCATGAACGAATGGAGCGTTTTGAGTATAATTAGGCGAGCTTATTAAAATTAGTGAATACTCGAGCCCTATTGATTTAAAACGCAATAGAATATTAAGAAAACTACCCTGAATTTTCGAATGATATTTTTTTTTAAATATAAGTATAGATCTTCAGTAATAATAAATAAATAATACTCTCATATTTTCATACGTAATCCATAAGTAATTTTTTATTTGAAATGCAATGATGCAAACTTTAGAACGGCTACCATTAACCGTTCTCGAGATATTGTGCGATTTTTGAACGAAAAATCATTTAAAAATCAGAACTTTTAATACCATTAAATAATTAATCATTTAGTAAGTAATGTTTCAATATGAAACGAATGACACATACTTTAGAACACTAACATGAATTGTTTTGGAGATATTGCGTGTTACTCAAATATATTTCTAAAAAAACTGCATACAATTGAAAAAAAATAGTATCATCTAGTAGGTTAATTTTCCATATACAATATTATGCTACGAATCTGTTAACATAATACTTGCAGATCTATTTCATTCCATTCGAAAGAGAAAATACTTTTTGTAATAGTTTTGGATTTTGAAGCCCAAATAATCTCCAGTAGTCATTTATTTCGCCGGATATTATTTAAATGCCAAAAGCATTTTGATGAGAATTTTGAACATGAGGATGACTTAGTCATTTTATTTGAGCCAAAACGTAATACTTTGTGTTAATTCGATGCCACAAACATTGTGCTGTGGATCTTATTTAATTGTGAAAGAAGGAAAGTCATCGCATAGTGTAGGGAAAGTCATGTACTGCCTTCATAAAATTTATTTTATTTCTTAACAACTGAAGTCTTAAATCAAGACGCATAAAGGATTCCATTCGGTGTCAAATAAAAAATTACGATTATTTGATTATCGTTTTTAAGAATTTTTTTTTCAATTATAGGAATATTTGTTCAGAAATTCAAGGGTTTTTACAAGACATTATCTCGCTAAAAATAAATAAGCGTTTTATTTTTACAAGTTAAAATGATGATAAAATTTTTTTAATTTATTCAAGAACTATTGTGCCCACAAACATTATTGAGATATTTTTATTTGTGTCCAAAAACGTGCAAATCAATTAACTTCCTAAGATCCATACTTTCATATATTTACTGTATGTGGTAGGAAGATTTAAAGGAAATCTGATGTGGGCAGCACATGACTTTCCCTGCAGACTTATATCCACGTTCTATTTATTTCAATTAAATGTAATTCACTTTTAATTCAATTTTCGTTCTCATTTGAAAACTGGACTTATTTTCAAAGGTGGGGTGGAAAAATACGACAAAAACTAATATATCTCGAGAACGGCTAGACCTAGTGTAATGGGGTTGGTCTTATTCTTTTCTTCGTTAAAAATTACGCATTAAACAAGCATTTAATGGATATATTAGAGCATACGTAGCTCTTTAGTATAGATTTTGGCAATTTTTGCGGGCCATTCTACAAAAAAAGGCATGTTATTTTTTTCTGAATCATACCAAAATCTAATCAACACCAGGGTGACCTATACGTGACTTATCTACCGAATTTTGTGAAATTCGGTTCATTAGTTTTTCAGCTAGAGTGGATACAAGCTTTTGCGGGCCATTTCGCAAAAAAAGGCGGGTTCTTTTATTCCGAATCGTACCCAAAACTAATCAGCACCAGCTCCGCCCACAAGTGACTTACCTACAAAATTTTGTGAAATTCGGTCCATTAGTTTTTTAGTTAGAGTGGATACAAAATCTGCACAGACAGACAGACAGACAGACACACAGACAGACAGACACACAGACAGACAGACACACAGACACACACACAGACGTCACGCTAAAAATGGTTTTTTCGTATTCTAGAGGTCTCGAAACGTGTAGATCCGTCGAAAACTCGAGTTGTGATTTTCGGCATGATTCCAATACTTTCCCTATACATTACCATGTATTGCAGGGAAAGTAAAAATCTGATGTGGGCAGCACATGACTTTCCCTGCAAACTTATATCCACGTTCTATTTATTTCAATTAAATGTAATTCACTTTTAATTCAAATTTCGTTCTCATTCGGTAACCGGGCTTATTTTCAAAGGTGGCGTAGGGAAAGTACGAAAAACTAAAATATCTCGAGAACGGCTAGTCCTAGTGTGATGGGGTTGGTCTTATTCTTTTCGTCGTTAAACATTACGTATTAAACGGGCATTTAATGGATATATCTAAGTATACCAAGTTCTTTAGTTTAGATTTTGAAGATTTTTGCGGGCCGTTTTGCAAAAAAAGGCAGGTTATTTTTTTCCGAATCGTACCAAAATCTAATCAGCACCAGAGTGACCTATACGTGACTCATCTACCGAATTTTGTGAAATTCGGTTCATTAGTTTTTCAGCTAGAGTGGATACAAGCTTTTGCGGGCCATTTCGCAAAAAAAGGCGGGTTCTTTTATTTCGAATCGTACCCAAAACTAATCAGCACTAGCCCCGCCCACAAGTGACTTACCTACCAAATTTTGTGAAATTCGGTCGATTAGTTTTTTAGTTACAGTGGATACAAAATCTGCACAGACAGACAGACACACAGACAGACAGACAGACACACAGACAGACAGACAGACAGACAGACAGACAGACACACAGACACACGCACAGACGTCACGCTAAAAATGGTTTTTTCGTATTCTAGGGGTCTCGAAACGTGTAGATCCGTCGAAAACTCGAGTTGTGATTTTCGGCATGATTCCAATACTTTCCCTATACATTACCATGTATTGCAGGGAAAGTAAAAATCTGATGTGGACAGCACATGACTTTCCCTGCAGACTTATATCTACGTTCTCTTTATTTTAATTAAATTTATTTCACTTTTATTCAATTTTCGTTCTCATTCGGTAACCGGGCTTATTTTGAAAGGTGGCGTAGGGAAAGTACGAAAAACTAAAATATCTCGAGAACGGCTAGTCCTAGTGTAATGGGGTTGGTCTTATTCTTTTCGTCGTTAAACATTACGTATTAAACGGGCATTTAATGGATATATCTGAGTATACCTAGTTCTTTAGTTTAGATTTTGAAGATTTTTGCGGGCCGTTTTGCAAAAAAAGGCAGGTTATTTTTTTCCGAATCGTACCAAAATCTAATCAGCACCAGAGTGACCTATACGTGACTCATCTACCGAATTTTGTGAAATTCGGTCAATTAGTTTTTCAGCTAGAGTGGATACAAGCTTTTGCGGGCCATTTCGCAAAAAAAGGCGGGTTCTTTTATTCCGAATCGTATCCAAAACTAATCAGCACTAGCCCCGCCCACAAGTGACTTACCTACCAAATTTTGTGAAATTCGGTCCATTAGTTTTTTAGTTACAGTGGATACAAAATCTGCACAGACAGACAGACACACAGACAGACAGACAGACACACAGACAGACAGACAGACAGACAGACAGACACACGCACAGACGTCACGCTAAAAATGGTTTTTTCGTATTCTAGAGGTCTCGAAACGTGTAGATCCGTCGAAAACTCGAGTTGTGATTTTCGGTATGATTCCAATACTTTCCCTATACATTACCATGTATTGCAGGGAAAGTAAAAATCTGATGTGGGCAGCACATGACTTTCCCTGCAGACTTATATCCACGTTCTCTTTATTTTAATTACATTTATTTCACTTTTATTGAATTTTCGTTCTCATTCGGTAACCGGGCTTATTTTCAAAGGTGGCGTAGGGAAAGTACGAAAAACTAAAATATCTCGAGAACGGCTAGTCCTAGTGTAATGGGGTTGGTCTTATTATTTTCGTCGTTAAACATTACGTATTAAACGGGCATTTTATGGATATATCTGAGTATACCTAGTTCTTTAGTTTAGATTTTGAAGATTTTTGCGGGCCGTTTTGCAAAAAAAGGCAGGTTATTTTTTTCCGAATCGTACCAAAATCTAATCAGCACCAGAGTGACCCATACGTGACTCATCTACCGAATTTTGTGAAATTCGGTCCATTAGTTTTTCAGCTAGAGTGGATACAAGCTTTTGCGGGCCATTTCGCAAAAAAATGCGGGTTCTTTTATTCCGAATCGTACCCAAAACTAATCAGCACCAGCCCCGCCCACAAGTGACTTACCTACCAAATTTTGTGAAATTCGGTCCATTAGTTTTTTAGTTACAGTGGATACAAAATCTGCACAGACAGACAGACACACAGACAGACACACAGACAGACAGACAGACACACAGACAGACACACAGACAGACAGACACACGCACAGACGTCACGCTAAAAATGGTTTTTTCGTATTCTAGAGGTCTCGAAACGTGTAGATCCGTCGAAAACTCGAGTTGTGATTTTCGGTATGATTCCAATACTTTCCCTATACATTACCATGTATTGCAGGGAAAGTAAAGAGAAAATACTTTTTGTAATAGTTTTGGATTTTGAAGCCCAAATAATCTCCAGTAGTCATTTATTTCGCCGGATATTATTTAAATGCCAAAAGCATTTTGATGAGAATTTTGAACATGAGGATGACTTAGTCATTTTATTTGAGCCAAAACGTAATACTTTGTGTTAATTCGATGCCACAAACATTGTGCTGTGGATCTTATTTAATTGTGAAAGAAGGAAAGTCATCGCATAGTGTAGGGAAAGTCATGTACTGCCTTCATAAAATTTATTTTATTTCTTAACAACTGAAGTCTTAAATCAAGACGCATAAAGGATTCCATTCGGTGTCAAATAAAAAATTACGATTATTTGATTATCGTTTTTAAGAATTTTTTTTTCAATTATAGGAATATTTGTTCAGAAATTCAAGGGTTTTTACAAGACATTATCTCGCTAAAAATAAATAAGCGTTTTATTTTTACAAGTTAAAATGATGATAAAATTTTTTTAATTTATTCAAGAACTATTGTGCCCACAAACATTATTGAGATATTTTTATTTGTGTCCAAAAACGTGCAAATCAATTAAATTCCTAAGATCCATACTTTCATATATTTACTGTATGTGGTAGGAAGATTTAAAGGAAATCTGATGTGGGCAGCACATGACTTTCCCTGCAGACTTATATCCACGTTCTATTTATTTCAATTAAATGTAATTCACTTTTAATTCAATTTTCGTTCTCATTTGAAAACTGGACTTATTTTCAAAGGTGGGGTGGAAAAATACGACAAAAACTAATATATCTCGAGAAAATTTTTTTAATTTATTCAAGAACTATTGTGCCCACAAACATTATTGAGATATTTTTATTTGTGTCCAAAAACGTGCAAATCAATTAAATTCCTAAGATCCATACTTTCATATATTTACTGTATGTGGTAGGAAGATTTAACTCGAATAGTTCAAATCTAATACTGATTACGAAAACATATATGCTAGCCATGAGTAGTAATTTCTTGAAGTTTCAGTTGAATTCAAAGAAACTGCAAATAAAGAAATAAATAAATAAAGATATGCATCATAGTGAAGTGAAAAGAGCGTAATTTCTTATCAAAAGTGGGTTAAAAGAAGAAGATGGATGAGGTACAGTGCAACAACCCCGCTTGATTATTTCAACAGTGATAAAATTTTACCTTGAGAGTTACTTCCTGTTCGGTGCTAATTTGGTCATTGCATTACGGTCTCTTCATGGCTTCATATTTATTACTTTCACTACACATCAGAAACTATTTAACTTATATACTTATTATTTTGCGAAACTCCATAATGGGGGTGGGGGGGGAAGAACTCTTAAGAAGTCCAGAGAAGAAATTTGTCAGAATAAAATCAGTCAGAATAAAATCATTTGTCAGAATAAAATCATTTGTCAGAATAAAATCATTTGTCAGAAAAAAATATTTTAGTAAAATTACTTTCCTTACAAAATGTCTAAAAATAAATTGTAACATTCTGTGTCCTTTCATGATCACTTCGGGATTAATGTCATGCGTGTCAATCAATGCATATCATTCCAGACGAGACATAAATTATCTATGCACTTGTCATGGTGTAACCTTCAGTTCCGAGTCGTCACGACACTGCCATCCATATACGTACAGTCAGTGTACGTACAATTTGGACATCAGAGGTCATCCATACACGTGCAGTTTGTCCTTCAGTTAGAACTGACAGGCCAAACTGCGACAGTTATTCCTGTTTGTCCCACCCAAACACTGAGAGGATGTTGGTTCATCATCTTTAGTCTATCTTTGAATCTTGTTGAGAGTGGACATACGACGTTGAGTAACGCTTGAAAACTTGTGGACTGAAGACTCAACCAGAATGTGCACTTTAGTTCGACCGTAACGCCAGCGTGTCCGGTTGGCATAACTGCAGAAAGTCTTAATGTCCAATAGTTCAAACGTGTTACCGACCCCCCCCCCCCCCCACACACACACACACATACACATCTGTTCAGCCTTTCAAGTTTAGACTAATTATCAAGGCGATCGTAAGACAAAACTGTACGTGGCCCGCCTTAGTTTCTGATGAGAGTCCCAAATGTAAGTATGAACAAATCGCACAAAAAATTGTCTCAAAATTGCATAATGCGCATGCGCCGGTTAAGTGCAAAATTGCAGCGAACCCTTATAACAGAGGTCCGCAACCTGTAGCTCTCCGGAATTTGGTGCTCTTCAGAGGGCAGTAAAATGACGCCCAAGCCAACATTAAAAAAGTAAAAAAAATCCTCTAACTTTTTTATTTTATTGAAATTTGCTTTCCTGATAAGTCATAACATTACCTTTATGATCTCTCGAAATGCTTTTGGTGTAGAAAGAATATTGTCCAACTTTTTATAAATCTTTTATATTTTTTTTTCTCTCAACTCTATAGAAAAAAAAAGTCAACCTCCGCTAATCCTCTCTGTTGAGTACAATGATTTCTTTACATTCATGATTTCTTTACATTTCTTTACATACAATGATTTCATGACACGGAATAACGTAGTTGCTTAAGTAAGGCATTTTAGATTTCCTTTCTGCCTGATTTCACTAGTTGTTAGTTCCCGAGTTAGAGTTTACGATTAATAGCAATCGCAAAAGTTCAGGGAAATGTTCGCGCTTTCAGTATAAAACCATGTAATGACTAATGCTCATAATTTTAATTCGATTAAAATATTTTTAGCGGGAGAGAAATTTGATACATTTTTGGAATTATATGTGTGAGATTTCTCATAAAAAATTTCAGAGAAAGCAATCATTTGCTAAATATAAATGGGCATATTTTATTATTTTATCCATTTTTTTTTCATTTTCGAAACATGGTGTAAAAATATATATATATATTATTTTTTTTTCTTTTTTACGAAAATTCAGTGCATATCAGAGTAAATTACCAATTGTAACTTTTATGAAAATCTGATAATTATTTACAGTTGCGTACATAACATTGTCAATTGCACAAATAGGCACACCGCACGCGCATTCACAAAATCAGTCGTATTTATAAAAATAATTGAATCGTGTTCTAACATAATGACGTACCGTTACGGAGCCAGACGGAGTAGTCGCTCCAGGGCGCTGAGTGAAATGGGGGCGCCCCTTACGATGAACATGTTTTGGCTCAAGGATCAAAGGCTACACATTACAGGAAAGGGCGCCCTGAAATGATTTGCTCCAGGGGAGGCCAAAAGTCATTTCACGCCACTGTTCTAGCATCTAAAAAATGTGTAAATCCAACAATAACTGGATTTTGAATACTTGATTATATTACAATAATTTTATTATACATAAGCATATTATGTTTTGTAAGGAATATATATAAAAAAAATCTGATGTAGGCAACACATGACTTTCCTTATATAATGCAATGAATTTTATACTTTTACAGTAAAAGAATAGGTTTTTCTTATAGTAGATACTAATATTCTTTCCAAGATATTGAATTTTCGACAATGAGTCGTCATTTTCATTGATTTAGCGTCATATTTATCCATTTGGCGAGATTTTCGTTAATTTGGCAACATTTCAAAAAGTCGCCAAGTTGGCCACATTCCGCCAAATTCGTCGCCAAAATCTCGCCCAGCGTTATGCACTAAGAAGTAAGTTATTCTTACAGCAAATAAATGACTATTGGCGTTCAAATACAAAAGTATTATTCAAAGTATCTTTTTTCATGAATGGAACGAGCTAGATCCACGAGAATGATGTAACTCAATTTATCGCATGGTATTACATATGAAAAGTGAACATGTTTCTCAATAGGAAACATTTTTTTTTATTTTATATGACTTTTTGATAATTTTTTTGAAAAATGTACAATATCTCGAGAACGGTTCATGTTAGCGTTCTAAAATTTATGTCAATCGTTTTCAAATAAAAAATTGCATAAGAAATGTCTATTTGCGTAACTTTATTAGTGGTTTTGATTTTTTAACGATTTTTTCAAAATTTCATTCGAAAATTTAGGGGGGTTCTGAACATTCGATTGCGTATAAAAACAATAGGCTTCCAGTGTTTACGGATTGTGATTTTTGTACCAAATTTGATTCGAATCGGTCCATTCGTTCGTCAGTTATCGTCTCCACAGACTCACTGACACACACACACACACACACATACACACACACACAGACATCACTTCAAAAATGTTTGATTCGTGATCAGGGATGCTTGAAACGTGCTCTCCCGTCGAAAACTCGATTTCGAATTTTTGACCCCGTCACAATACTTTCCTTATACATTATGTATATAAGGAAAGTAATACGTTAAATATTGGGGAGAAAATAAAATGCCTAAGACTTCATGAGTTCTAAAGTGCTATTCGAAAAGGATAAAAGCTATGAAATGGAGATGTGATAATGTAAATAAGCCACTTAATAGAGGGCATCCAACATTTAACTTCTTTACTGTGGTTCTAATGAGAGTACGATCTTTCTTTCGAGAAATTAGTTGAAATTTTATCATTCGCGAATTTCCTGCGCCTGCACAACGGACATATTACTCACGTTAGCTGTAGCTACTAAGAAAGTACCTGCTAAAAAATCCCCCCCCCCTCTAAAAATTGGCAGCCAAAAATCAACTGCTAGTTGTGGATTACAGCAGCTGGTAAATATTAAAACATATTTTACATATAGATTAGAAGGATCATTAAATATAAAATTTGAATAAATTTTGAATAGATATGACTACATATGAATTCCAATTAAAAACATGCTAACACTCCCCTGTTAATACTTAATCTAAAATGTTGTTAATTAATGTTAGAACTTAAAATAATAAGAGTTGAGGATAATATCTCAGAAATTGTAGATAATTCAAATAATTAAATCCGTTTAAAATGTTTTATTTAAAAGCGTGCTGTTATAAAATTATTCCCCAGTCCAGCGACTGGACATGGGTAATATATGCAATATATATAACATTTAAAGGTCTTGTAAAAGTTGTAACGTGGCGATCAATTGCTGTAAATTAATATTATCGAAATTTTAAACAACCCTTCACAGTGGGTTCTTATACCTCGCAAAGCGTTTCCTCATGGTTAACTAGTTTGTAGAGTTCACGGCTGTTTGTTTTACTTTTTTCGGTTGGTTACGGCCGGCGCAACTTTCTAGATTTTTTTTTTTAATATAAAATGTATTTCGCAACTTATTTTACGAAATAATTTATTATATAAAATATACTATTAAAATATTATCGGCATATGAACAGTGCGCAAGAATATTTCATTTTTAATTTTTTACAATATCGTACTCCTGTGGATAGACGGAATAATGTTAAATGCTTTATGCATGTAACATTAACTAAGGGCTGTCTAAATGGTTGTCTTCGAAAACATTTACCTATGACCTGTCTGGCTGGGCTCTAAAGGACAAGAACAATTGTGACTTGCAATGGCAGAATTAATTCTATTATGAATTCCACACCGTAAAGCTATTTCATTTTCCGCATTTTTTTTTTATGTGTGTGTGTGTGTGTGTGTGTGTGTGCGATTTTAGAACCTGCGGAAATAGTAATTTGAATGAACTATCTTCTTCAAGCTTGCCATTCCTCTTGCATATTTAATGCAAATAAACAATATTTCAAAGTCTCAAGAAAAGGCTGAATGCTAAAAATGGGAGGAGACAAATGTGGGCGTGGCCATATACTTAAATGATACATGACCAAATGTTCAAAATTAAATCCTGTGGAAGTGGGAGACCCAGACCACATATTTTCAAAATAATGCTTGTTTTCTATAAATTAACGAAATTGCCAGGATTATCAATTTGTTTAATTTCTTATAGAAGACAAGAGCCGCCGTAGACCTTGCCCGAACTTCTATACAAAGAGAAGTACAAGAGCCAACGGCCGTACCGTTCTGAAAACATCGGTTCTCGTTAGATCACCGAAGTTAAGCAGCATAGGGCGCGGTTAGTACTTGGGTGGGTGACCACCTGGGAACACCGCGTGCTGTTGGCACATTTCGGGCGCGGTAGCCCGGTGGTTTGCGCGCTGCCAAAACTGCCGCCGTGTTCATGCGGAGTACGATCGCGTTAAACATGTGGGTCCGTAAATCCTTCCGAGACGTTGGTGGTAAGGGAAGGAGAGTACGGTCCCTGTGGATGCCTCCCCCACTGGGTTCCGGTCTAAATTGGGTGGCACTTCCCGGCTTTCCAAACAGTTATCTTACACCTTTCTGGTAGGTCGGACGGTCTGGGTCTCAACAACAACAAAGAGAAGTACAAGACCCCTTTACAATAATTAGAGGGAATATATACATTGTTCGTAATTCATAAAGTTCAGCACGGATCGACTTCAAATTTCACAAGAAAATATTCTGATGAAGTTTTAGTGATTCAAACTTTAATGAGACAAAACATGTATACAACAGAATGGTGCATAGAGAGGTTAAACATTCTGACTGATGCATAGATAGATAGACCATGCACTGTTTAATATGGAATGAGGCCCCTTAAGGCCCTGATAGAGGGTTGGCATCTACAGTCCATACCCTTAATTGATTGATTGATCCAGGGTGACAGAGGATAATAATTGAAATTCTTGTATAAAAGCAGTTTGCAATTTCTGAAAGATGGTTTGAAGTGAGTGGTAGGCGGGCATGTAGTTCCCCCGAGGATTCCTCAAGCATTTTCTATAGAATTAAGTTCCAGGAAATACGTTTGCCCCTCCATATCTTCAATACTGTTACTCCTACGGTAGTCCTTCCCTAGGTTCATTCTATGTGAACGAGCTTAAATAAAAGTTTGAACCGACTGCAACTGCATAAAGTCTGGCATAGGGATCAATGACTTCGTCGAGAGACCTGCGCCGTGACACTGTCGCTTGAGAAAACACGACGCTCTGGCCGTCCTCCCAATGGGAAGCCAGCCCATGCCTTCATACAACCATGACCAAAACCATGATGTTTATTTATGTTACTGGAGTAGTTGTGCATTTCTTGTTCTTTTCACAATTTTACGCTCTGCTGTCCGATTGCAGGGTAAGTATCGATTTGTCTGTGAAGAGAACTTTCGCCCATTGTGTTTGGATCTAAATCATATGTTTATTACACGGCTGTAAATGCGGGGTCCAGGGCTCTTCTGAAGTCCAGGACTCTTCTAGCCCTGGACTTCAACGGGACACAAACTTTTGATTTGCGTGTATAGAAACCTCTCGTATCAAGACTTCACCTCACAGAACTGATCGATATCGGTATTCCTATGGCTGCAATAGCAACCGCTCGTAGAGTTGGTGCTGTTTTATTTTATCGGAGCTCCTCTGCAGTGAATAACTGTATTTCCCTGGAATGATTTATTAGACACTTGTGTTAAATGAACAAGTCATACAAAATACGCTAATAATGATATTTTTCGTTGCATATATTGCCATGTTACCGTAATTAACGACAATTTGTTGTGTACTTTAATAATGTGCAGCTCACCCAAAGGGTGTGAAACTGTTATAAAAGACTGCCGGGAAAAATACAGAATTTTTTTTTATTATTATTATTATTTCCAATGGTGGATACAAAAGACAAACTGAAGTAAAACAACAGAACAAGAGAACAGTAACAAAAGGTAACAGAAGAAAGTCTATAGACCCATTCGGTCCCTTGCTTCCCAGTAGCGTTCCCACATAGGTGCAGCGGAGAGCGCAGAACAGCGTTGCAGGTGAAAATAGTCCATGGGTTCCCGAAGGCTGCAGAGCATGCAATAAGGGTCGTCAAGTATATTTATGCGATGTAAATGCCCGGCAAGGCAGTCATGACCAGTAGTGAGACGGAATTCTGCTACGGCTTTCTTCCTAGGCCAGTCAGAAAGATTTGAGATGTTTTTCCACCAGGGTTTGTGGGAATTCCTTTCCGACAGCCCTTTTTCGAAATTATTCTTAAAAATCAATTTAATCATTGACTTTACATTATGATAAGGGATTTTATCAATATTAGTTTGAATAATCGCTGACCCTTTTTTTGGCCAGTCGATCTGCTTTTTCGCTACCCTCTTTACCGCAGTGGACTGGAATTCACTGCAGGCAAATAATCTTATTCTTGTGAGACAAAAAACTCAGGAGAGATTGGCAATTCTTAATGGCTGCAGAGCACGGGGCTTTAGTAGAATTAATTGCCTGTAAGGCGGCTCTCGAATCGGACGAAATTACCACTCTGGAAAAACGATCTAAGTGACACTGGAGCTGAGAGAGGACAATACGTATGGCCTCAATTTCGCCATCAAAAACAGTTCTATATCTCCCCACTGGGGAATAGATAGCAAGGGAGTCACAGTAGACACCTGCTCCAGAATTAATGCTGTTATCCACACGAGATCCGTTAGTATAAATCCGGAGCCAATCACTTTCAGGATACAAAGTGTTAATAGTCTCATAAGCCAGAATCCGCAATATCAAGTCATTTGTGTTGCTTTTAAGGACAAGCTGAATAAGTTCGGTACAGACACGAAATCCCTTATTTGCACTTGGATCCAGTGACTGTGGTAGTTGTTCGGATCTGAAATTGAGTTCATGGTGTTCCTTCAACTCGAGAACTTTCTGCAAGAAACCATATTGAGTCTTTAAAAGCAGTTCACCAGTTTGGGAGTCATCGTTCCACAAAGAAAAGTATCCAGGACTTATTAAAATCTTTTCCCAGAGAAGAAGGGCACTTTCCTCGATAATTGACCTAATAAGCTTGTTCGCCGTACAGAGCAACATAGCATCAATAGGGGTTGTTTTGACCCCACCAGTAATTAGGCGAAGGGCCTGATTTTGCAGTCTTTCAAGCAGGCCAAAAATGTCTTGTGAAAAGGTCACCAAGGCTTCGCAGCAATAGGTAATGATCGGCAATACAAAAGTTTTATAAGTCATATTTAGAGTAGATCTGGAGCAGCCCCATCTGGAACCGGCCAGGCTCTTCAGTATGTTAAGCCGATCAATGACTCTACTCAGAGTTCTCTCCATGTGTGACCTGAACGTCAGTTTGCGGTCGAAAGTCACTCCCAGATATGAAAACTCCTCCAAACCATTAATAGCAGAGTGAGCGAAAAATAACTCAAGTTGGAGGGGTTGATGGGTGAGAGAAAAGCTTTGGTAAACTGTTTTATCTAAGTTTATTACCATGTTATTGGTATCACACCATTCCTCCAACATCATAAAGGCACAATTCAAAGTTTGTTCGGTCAAAGATTTTGCGTTCCTTTTGGGAACTTTCGTCCAAATGACGGGATCATCCGCATAAAGAAGGCACCTAACTCCATCAATTGATCTCATTGGTGGAGTTACAGAAATAACAATACACAGAAACATAAAAAGACAATATACATAGACATTCAACGACAATATACATAAACATACACATACATGGAAAGACGAAAAAATACAGGTTGCAAGATTAAGTGGGCATATCTTAAAATAATAAAGTATAACACGTGTAAAAGTAATTGAGGTAAAAACGATTTAAACAAAAAAAAGCAAATCTTAAAAATAAGGCACATCTGAAAATGTTAGAAAATAACACTTGTAAAAGGAATTGAGATAAAAGAGAAGAATTAAAAGAAAAAATTAAATAATTTTTTGAATTAAAAGATTTAAAAAAAAATAAACATATATTTTAAAAATAGAGGTATATGTTAAAAATAAAGGCGTATAACACTTTTAAAAGTAATTGAGGTAAAAGAGATTTAAAAGAAAAAAGACCCGCGAAAATAGTAAAACAAAGCAACCAATTAAGAAGTTGTAGAGCATGGTCTAATGAGTAAGAAACGACTAAAATACTGTTACAAAAGGCATTTATTGGGTATAATATTGTGATTAACAATTGGCCGTCCTATTCAGAAATGCTAAAGTAAACAACACTCACATGTATAGGAATGCAATGCAGGGTCTATTAAAAATGTTCTCCGTCAAAGACAATGTCCATTTGACCGTGTGCTTTGACAAGCATTTCTGGTGTCACTGTGTTACAATCCCTGATGATACAACTTTTTGACAGGTATTTATCGCCTTCCATATACATGTTTCTTTCATTCCTGCTAATTTGACAATTCTCTACAATTTTGCAATTGATTTTTATCGTCCATTTCGATTTGTTGCCGAATTCGTTTATTATAACTTTTTAAATTGTTATTGACTTTTTCCTTAGAAAGATGTTGAGGTGATTGAGGACTTTATTGGGAACCCTGAATAACTTAGTATAAATGATGTGTGTATATATGATAAGTGTACAGTATAAGTAAAGCAGTAATTATTTCGCGGCGCGAATTTCGTGCGATGTTTTTCGCGAATTTTAGGGAAGGGGAGGTCTGAAGTTTCACGAATATCAAATATATTAGCGAATTTCAGATTTTATGTTTCACTATTATTGTTGAATCTGTACTATAACTTTTTATTATTGTTTCGCAGCAAGAATTTCTGCGATTTTTCTCCCAAATTTTAAGATTTATTTTATATATATATATATATATATATATATATATATATATATATACAGAGAGAGAGTGTATATGAACTGATGGTCCAAACTGTAAGGGGTTATAGAACTCACCAAAACAAACAACATTTACAATACAATG
>OX578153.1:100433061-100445561 GCA_951213105.1 Amaurobius ferox | reverse complement strand
GCACACGCATCTGTGAGTGAGTGAGTGTGCATGTGCATATGGGTGCAACAGGAAAAAATCCATTCTCATGAGCATTTAACAATCAAAATTTTAAATATTCACAGAACCCGCCTAAATGGGATCCCCCCCCCCCCAAGAAAAATGAAGAATCGCACTGTAATTGCATCTATTAACTCGATTTCTGGAATTTATACGACCTTCAGTCTATAATAGCTAATGGCTGAAATGGCAGAAAAAAAATTTATCATGTGCCACGATTTTGTAACACCTCCTCATATTATGGTTATCTAGCATTCATTAGAAAAGTCATTATTTCGCTGTTGCTTTCTGTGGCATATTTGGAGACCACCAAATTTGTCTTTACCACGGGAACAGTGTCTGAAACTCCATAAAACCTAAGATTAATATTTAAGAAATCTGAAGCCATCCATGTGGAGCTGAATTTGGCGGTCTGCATACAAGTTCTTAAAATTGAGGCGCATAGCACGTTTTCTTGCTACCATTGAAAGTATAGCTATTACTTGTTGAAGAGCGGTTAAACTCGTCATGTTATCTGAAATAGGAACGCTATCCTTAATTTTATAATTTCGAAAATATGTAACCTTTTCTTAAAGATATTATATCTAGCATTTGAAATTTTCTACGAACAAGCAAATTTGGTTTTAGGGGGAAAGCAATAATAAATAATTAATTGTGAGCAACTTGACTTCCCATTCAGCTTCATTTTATATGTTTTTATTTCACATTTATTTTTTCTTTCATGTATTATTGCACAAAATAACATATGACGTATAGATAATTGTTTGACACCTGAATTGTAAAATAATTTCTTCTCTATTTGGCGATATGGTGCATTTTAAAACAGCGCAAAATTTCAAACAAATAAGATATGAACTGCTCTTAAAATATTAACAATTTTTGAGAAAAATAAATAAACACACATTCTATTAAAATGTAGTGATGTAAATTTCGAAATTCAATAGATTACAGAATATTATTCTTCTTTTCATAAATAGGTCTTAAATTTGAATTCTAATGTCTAATTCTAATTACGTCACCTGTGTTTAAAAATTAATTTACACGAATCGTTTGTTTCTCAAGAATATTCTTAATGTTATACTTCTACTAGCTATATATTCGTTCTTCGTACGTAATATAAAATGTAAAGAAACTTCATTCACAATTTGCTGTGGGCTTTCGTTATTTGGAGTTTCTCTATTTGAAATTTAATGAGCAAACAGACAGACAGACAGAAGCACAACTTACAATTTTACTTTAGATAATAGCAATTTTAAAAATGAGCAATAGCTTCTTTGTAGATTTCTTTTCTTATATTTTCATTGGATCAGACATAAAGAGATATCTTCCATTTATGGCCCTTGATAAGGCGAACATACTGAACAGGGGCCGATCCCCTAGTTCAATACATAAAGACAGAACTACACCGACAAAGACAATAAAACATCTGTCGTCGGTTACTAATTTTCTTTATTCTGTGATTTTGATGGTTTTACTTTTAAATTACTTTTTTAACAGCCAGAATGATTTATTTTAAACGTTGTACATTATCTTGTATTTACAAATTGCATGCATGTAGGTAGTTTGTTCATAAACAGGGTGTCCCAAAAACATTGACCTCGGCTTTTATTCCTTAAATATTGATCTTAGACATATATAACAAATTACAAAGTTGCGTAAAAAAGGGTACAGAATTTTATGAAATCGATAAAAATTTTTAGGGGATTAAATTTGAACATATACAAAATTTTACATTTTTATACTTCCCCCGTACAAAAACATTTCCAATGAGTAAAATGTGTCCCATATACTAATAAGGTGATGTTCAAAATTACAGATTTACAAAATTACACAATTAGTACATTTTACCATAAGAAGTCCCAGAGATATGTTTAAACAAATTTGGTGAGGGATTAATTACAAATTAAAACGTAAATGTTTACAGGAAGAGTTCAAATGACGCAACGCAGAAATGCATCATAGGCAAATAATATCTGCCTCTTATCTTTAATGGATCTTTGGCATGGGTGGAAAACATTTTGAACAAGCTTTGTAATTTTTGTGTAAATTTATTATTTCTACACAGTGTAGATATTTTTGTACCAATAAATGGCAAAATTATTATTGATTTATGTAATCATTGTTTTCTTTCGTAATTTGTGGATGAAACCTGAAACGCGATCTGTCGACATGATTTTTCCCCCTCTAAGAACCCATGTCGATGCATCGAAAAGTGGTTTAAGTCGGCATTTTTATATTTTCATGTCTCTGGGACTTTTTATCATAAAATGCTGAAATTTTGTACATCAACTTATTAGTGTATGGGGCGCATTTTACTCATTGGAAATGTTTTTATACAGAGGCCCTATAAAAATTTATATTTGGTATTTCTTAAAATTTAATTCCCTTGAAATTTTTAATCGATTTTATAAAATTCTACACCTTTTTTTACGCAACGTTGTAATTTGTTATGTATGTCTAAGATCAATATTTAAGGAATAAAAGCCGAGGTCAATGTTTTAGGGACACCTTGTATATTGAAGTCTAAAGTGAAATTAATAATTTAAATATAACTTTTTCCTATTTAAGGTCTGCTCTAAAAGTCTCTGAAGGCATTGCTTTGGAACGAGAGAATTTAGTTCTTGAACTTCAGACTCTGAAGTATGCATAACTTTCTATCTTTTTTAATTGTAAATTTTTTGTATCTAATACAGTAATATTATGATATTGTTTTCCGGAGATATTTTATATATTATATGTGGCAACCGAAATTAAATATAAAGTTAAGTTACACTTATAAAATTCATTAAGTAATTATTATTTTTAATCACATTAACATTGCCGTAAATTCATATTTAGTGGAATTATCATTTAAATCGTACATTGCTTTGTTGTGCCGCTATTAACCCTCCAATTATTTTACTTTTCGTGTGAGTCCTGTAAAGGAATATTATTAAATTATTACAAAGATTAGACCAATTTAAACTTAACAATAACATTTATTTAAGGCATATAATACCTATTAATTTCAATACATTAACTATTCTTCCTATTAATTATTTATTAAGATAGTATGTGAGAGGGGAGCACGTGAGACCCTGAACCATATACCTAACGTATTTGTTAACCTGTGGATGATTGATGAGCATATACCTTCAATCTGGGCCTTGTTAGCAGCACTTGGTCAATCTCGTCTGTAATTACCGCATCAACTCGAAGTGTAATGCCCACTCGTAACTTCATTGAATACTGCTAACAGACACACTCCACTTATTTCATGCTATCAGGCATCTTCCTTAAGTCATTTTAGTATATCGCATTTTTAAGTCACAAAGTCATGATTGTCTTATTTCTGGTCTGCTCTTGTCTCAAAATTCCATCTGTCTTCGTTGTTTTTCAAAGTGTATATATCTCCATCTATTTTCGCCTACATCTCATCTCGTTCTCTCTTCGTCTGCTTTCCAAAGTGTATATGATCTCGTTCGTTGGTCACAGGCTGTAGTCTTCCTCGGTGGGGGGGGGGGAGGTAGCTCCGCCTTTACTTCTTTGGCGCTCATTGGTTCTTCTTTACCCAATTGCACTATTGCACATTTAGTATGGCCCAGCTCAGCCCCTCTGGTATTGCACCCCTAAATTTATAGTCTTTTGACCTTAAAGTTCAAGTCCTCATAAACCCTGGTGCCAGCCAGACTATTGCTTTGTTTGCCGTTCTGGGCATCATAAATACTCACATAAAATTGTCTCATCAAATTTGAGAACACTTTATATTTTCACTGCTCACATTATATTTTCACTGCTATATTATATGTAACCATTTCGAACGCTAATGAAATCCACTGATCAGGAAAATTTACTTTCGGGATAATATTAACAATCTAATTACAGATTTAAAAGAAAAAATTGTACCCGTGATAAAATTTGTTTACATGTACTATTTATAGTACATGGCTGCAATATTTAATAAAATAAAATATTCTATAAAACAAATATGATCGATATTTTTCTTATTGATTTATATTTAAACCTTCTTAGATAAATGTTTATGCAGATCTAGAGCAAAATCATGAAATAACTAAAAGAAACGTAAAACTAATACTTTACAAAGATCAGTATATCCACCGATTTCTAGCGCGTTTACAATCAGACTTCAGAATGCAAGACAAATCGCTGCAAGGAGTTGTTTTGCTTATGCAGAATGAATCATAATTTTAGTACAACGTATTTCAGTGAATGTAAAGTAAAAAATCTGATGTGGACAGCACATGACTTTCCCTGCAGACTTATATTCACGTTCTCTTTATTTTAATTACATTTAATTCACTTTTAATTGGATTTTCGTTCTCATTTGATAACTGGACTTATTTTCAAAGGTGGCGTAGAGAAAATACGAAAAAACTAAAATATCTCGAGAACGGCTAGTCCTAGTGTAATGGGGTTGGTCTTATTCTTTTCCTCGTTAAAAATTACGTATTAAACAAGCATTTTATGGATATATTTGAGCATATGTAGTTTTTTATTTTAGATTTTGTCGATTTTTGCAGGCCATTTTGCAAAAAAAGTCAGGTTATTTTTTTCCGAATCATACTAAAATCTAATCAGCACCAGGGTTTCCCATAAGTGATTCACCTACCGAATTTCGTGGAATTCGGTCCATTAGTATTTTAGCTAGAGTGGATACAAGCTTTTGGGGGTCATTTCGTAAAATATGGCGGTTTTTTTTATTCTGAATCGTACCCAAAACTAATCAGCACCAGATTCGCCCACAAGTGACTTACCTACCAAATTTTATGAAATTCAGTCAATTACTTTTTTAGTTAGAGTGGATACAAAATCTGCACAGACAGACAGACAGACAGACACAGAGACAGACACATACACAGACGTCACGCTAAAAATAGTTTTCTCGTATTCTAGAGGTCTCAAAACGTGTAGTTCCGTCGAAAACTCGAGTTGCGATTTTCGACATGATTCCAATACTTTCCCTATACATTATAATGTATTGCAGGGAAAGTAAAAATAATAATAATAATAATGGCATCAAATATGAACCTACTATAAAAAAATCTGATGTGGGCAATACTTGACTTTGCTTACATAATGTAATGGATTTACTTCTTTTACAATAAAAAAAAATAATATATAAGATCCACGGTACTGTGTTTTTATCGTTGAATTGTACATTTGGCAATTTTCCAAATGACAACATGTAAAACTATTTCAAAGTACCCAAATGACTTACATTTCGCGCAATTCTAAATAAACAATTATCAATACTGATAGCATCCTCAGTAAGAGATATAGTCCATATATTAAAATATTTTAATAATTAATTCATCAATTAAAAGTCATTTTCATTAATTTAGCGTAATTTTTGCAATTTTGGAGATACTTTCATCAATCTGGGGCGAAATATCGCAAAGTTGGCGATATTTTGCTAGATTATTCGCCAATTTCGCCAAAATGTATCACCATGTGTTACAGACAAACGGAGAGAAGAGTATTTCTTATATACTAGAAGGTATGCCCGTCATATGACGGAAATCAGAGTTTGCGAAACATTACTTCCCATTTGGCGACATTTTGATCATTTTGTCGACATTTTTGTCACTTTGGTAACATTTAAAATAGTCGCAAAGTTGGCGACGTCCCTCAAAATTTCTCGCCAAACGTTACGGACGGAGAAATGGGTTATTCCTATGGTCTATTTTTATGTTCGTTTCAAGATATTGAACTTTCATCAATTAGTCATCATTTCATTGAGTTAGCGTTGGTTTCATCATTTTGGCGAATTTCTATCAATTGAGTGACATTTTCGTCAATTTGGCAACTTTTAAAAAGACAGCAAGTTACAGATATTCGGATAAATTCGTCACGCACATTTTGTCAAACGTTACGGACAGAAAAATAGATTGTTCTTATAGTAGATACTTATATTCTTTCCAAGATATTGAATCTTCGTCAATTAGTCTTCATTTTCATTTATTTAGCGTCATTTTTATCAATTTGGTAATATTTTCGTTAATTTGGCAATATTTAAAAAAGCAGTCAAGTTGGTGACATTCTGCCTAATTCGTGGCCAAAATCTCACCAAGTGTTATGGATGGAGAAATAGGTTATTCTTATACCAGATAAATGACTATTGCATCCAACTTCAAAAGTATTACCCAGAGTATCTTTTCCTATGAATGTAACGAGCTAGATGGATGAAGGAATGATGTCACCAAATTTATCGCATTACATTATATATGAAAAGTGAACATATTTCACAACAGTTAATATTTTTTTTTACTTCATGTGATTTTTTGATAAATATACTTGGAAAATGCACAATATCTCAAGAGATGGTTCATGCTAACGTTCTAAAGTTTGTGTCAATCGTTTTTTAATGAAAAATTACATAAGAAATGCTGATTTACATAACTTTATTAAAGGTTTTGACTTTTGATAATTTTTTTCAAAATTTTACTCGAAAATTTGGGGGGGGGGGGGGGGGGTCTGAACATTCAAGTACGTTTAGAAACAATTGGCTTCCAGTATTCATGGATTGCAATTTCTGCACCAAATTTCGTTCGAATCTCTCCATTCGTTCGTGAGATATATTTTCCCATGAATGGAACGTGCTACATCCACGAGAATGATGTCATCAAATTACATTACATTATATATGAAAAGTGAACATATTTCCCAATAGTTCATATTCTTTTTTATTTTATGTAAGTTTTTGATAAATTTATTTGAAAATGTGCAATATTTGGAAAACGATTCATACTAAAGTTCTAAAATTTATGTCAATCATGTCCCAAGGAAAAATTGCATAAGTAATGTCTATTTGCGTAGCCTTATTAAAGATTTTGATTTTTTGATGATTTTTTTAAAATTTCACTCGAAAATTTAGTGGGGACGGGTGAACATTCGATTGTATTTAAAAACAATAGACTTCCAGTATTCACGGATTGTAATTTTTGTAAAAAATTTCATTCGAATCGCTCCATTCGTTACTGAGATATCGTCTCCAGACTCACTGCCACACACATACACACAGAGAGAGAGACATAATCTCAAAAATGATTGATTCGTGTTCAGGGATGCTTGAAACGGGCTCTCCCATCAAAAAGTCGAACTCAAATTCGAATTTCAGACCTCGACACAAAATACTTTCCTTATACATTATACTATGTATATAAGGAATGTAAAAATCCGTGTAACCTGAAGGGGCTAAATTATCCCGTACACGTTTCAAGAAGCTGCACATACTCATTCAGACCGTTGTTTATGCATGCACAACTGCGGAATAAAATATCCTATCATCATTATTCATGCTTCGTTCACAGTAGAGCCAACTCAAAGATATCACTCAATAGGGAATAACATCTCTACAAATTCATATGCATAACATTTAAATAACGGACTACCTTCATATCTAAATGTGCACCAATTTCATAATTTACCCAATTTTGACGCCAGATTTCGGACCTATATCAAAATGTAATATCGGATATCGAATTTCAAGTGATTTGGTGCAGTCGTTTTTGGATTATGAGTATGTAAAATTTAAAACTCTTAATGTTAACTTGGTTTCCCTTGGTTTCACATTTTTTTAAATAATATTTTTATCACTCTCATTTTTTTTTTACTACTTTACTATAAAAGACCCAAATAAAATCTACGTATTTTTTTTTTTTTTTTACAAATACATTTTAGTATGCAATATAAATATTATAAAATTGATATTCGACAAACATAGGAATAGCAAGCTTATATTGAAGGATATCTTATCAGAAGAACGTTTAATATGATATCCAAAATTTTAACGCTATCCTCTTATTTTATATTTTTATTTTTTTTATTTTTGCTATATTTGCATTTGCATTATTACGCATTTGCATTCATTTTCATTATTTTACATTTGCATTATATTTAGAAGGACATCCATTCAGAAGCATGTCTTGCATGTCGTTTCCCTGTGACATACAATATCAATCTTTAATTCCAACTAAACATTCTAAAAAAACTTGCTTCGAACTGCATTTTACTATAATTTTAATAAATAATCGCTATTTTAAGAGCATAGATTACATAAAATTGATATCGATTTATTTTTCTTTGCAGAGAAAAAAACAAACAACTTTTGGATGAAAAAGATGAATTAGCACACACAGTTGTTCAAAGATTACCTCCTAAGAAGAGCCCCAGAAAAGTAGTAAGTTTCTCCCTAAATACTTCAAAGGAGTTGACATTAATGACAGGCTATACATCTCCGTTTCTAATATGAAACATAGCAGGCTATTATAGTATCACGCCTGATATATTATTTTCTAAGTTAGAGGAAAATATAGTAACAGTGATTGTAATTTGTACCACTTTCCTTGATAGATATGTTTTAATAGATTAAGTAACATTTTTATTTTAACGGATGTAGTTTGTCTTAGAAAATTACGATGATCGCGATTTAATCACGAGTCGAATTTTCATCTTAAATATATCGGTAGTGTCTATATAACAAAAGAAACGTTGTCTATGGGAAGTGTCTATATGGTTAATTATCTGTGGGCGGGCCTGTCAAATCGTTATTCATTCGTAATCTCAAAAACCACTGAAGATATTTTAGACTCAATTCGATTCGCCATATATTATGTAGATATGACCTCAGATTTTTTTTTCAAAAAATGTATATTATATAGTTTTATAAAAATGGCATTTTGAGAAATTCGTCAGCCCTTTATAATCTTGAAAAGCTTAAATGATTTGAACCAAATTTGGGTGATATACAAAAAATGCTTAAATGTGAACACAAAAAAATTTCCGGAAAATGTATGTCATTTGTGAGGGGCCGCTGATCCCTGGTGGTGGAGGGTAGGTTCGAACTTGGAACCTTTAAATTGCTGATCATCCGCTATACTGTTAGGCCACAAAAGAATTCTTCGAACCTCAGGGAGTAATCTGGGATGTATTTCATAGCAGTGAGTGACGCAATGCAGTCCCTCCACACATTTAACTATAAATCGATATTTTGTCAAAATCATCAGGGACCCTTCCTTAATAATCGCAAAACCGCTGAAGAGACTTGAACCCAATTTGGGTAGTATACGACGTATATTGTGTAAATGTGAATACAGATTTTTTTTAAATGAAGTTTATTTTTTAATGTATAAAGGCCAAATGCTCTATGGCTACACGTGCAAAATATCAGGATTGTCCGATTGTGACGTTGTATACAGAACATCACAACACGTTGCACACATAAATTATATTTCACAAAATTGGAACATTGATAAATAAGGTATATTCCATATTTCAAATATTCCTCTGAAGCGTTTTCTTTTAGCTTGCCTATATATGTTCACATATATTTTTCATGAACTACCCTTTTTCTCACTTTCAGGACAGGTCAAAAGACGTACAAGATTCAAATGTGCCAACACACAGAATTAAGGAATCCGGTATGGTGATTCCAGGTTTGTGAATATTTTTTTTAACATAATTGTCTTTTCCACTCATTGCCATAAAAATTTCCGCACCAAGAAGTAATTGTGGGATCGTAACGAAACTTGGCATGATGGTACGTGCCAGGCAGATATGTAAATGATCAGAAATACAGAGTGACTGCGCATTGCGTAATGCCACCAGAGGGCGTTGAACGTCGTTCTCTCTGGCGCAGAAAAAGGTACGCAGAGATTTTTTGCCTGTAAGTAATCTGTTACAGAGGGACGCTTTTTAATTAGGGATGCCGTTACGCCGTCATCGAGGACAATAGGATCAGCTGTCAGAGTTCGAGAGGGAAAGAATCATCGGAATGATGGAAGCCGGGTGGTCAGCTCGGCCAGTAACTCGCCAACTAGGCCATTCTGACTTTACTGTGAGGAGGTGTTGTACCATTGGACGAAAGAAAGGTTGCAACACGGCGGTCAGACTCAGGACGCCCTTGGCAAACCAATAGCCGAGAAGACCGTCACATCACCCAACACGTACGCATAACGCCATCTACATCAGTGTCCGCCATCCGGACACAGGCAACACCTTCACTACGGATCCCTGTGTCTATCCGTATCATCGCGAGACGCTTGGATGAAGTACATATGGTATCGTATCACCCATTACGTGTGCTGCCAATGACACCCATCCACCGTCGCCTCCGTTTGGAGTGGTGTCGCGCTCGACGGGATTGGACCGCAACCGAATGGAATCAGGTCTTCTTCAGCGACGAATTGAGATTCAATTTAGTCAATGATGACAACCGTGTACATGTGTGGAGGCCCCGTGGTGAACTCCGCAATCCTGCCTTCGCCTTACAGCGGCACATCGCTCCCACAGCTGGTGTGATGGTATGGTGTGCCGTCGCATACGACACCCGGTCACCTCTAATATTGATCCACGGAACCATGACAGTCCAGCATAAGTTCATGACATCCTTCAGACACATGTGTTGCCACTCATGGCAGGACTCCCAGGAGGCATGTTTTAGCAGGGCAATGCTCGGCCACACACAGCAAGGATGGCACAGGAATGTCTCAGCCACATTACCACCCTTCGCTGCCCTGACCTGTCCCCAGATTTGTCACCGATCGAGCATGTCTGAGATCACTTGGGACGGCAAGTTGAACAGCTTACGAGTTTGTTCGAACTAAGGCTCCTCTGTATACGAGCTGACTCGTCAAGCATATTGAAGCCCACCGAGGCAGAAAGTGTAATCCATTAGCATTAGCTCTATTCGTATTTTCACTTTAGGAAGTACTATTGACATAATTTTTGGTGGGTGTTCTTCACCAAACTGCTCTAAACATACTAGAAAAAGGTTTAGATAATTTTGCTTCCCCAGAAATGAAGAGGGAATAAAAAAATGGCTTATAAATAGTCGACGGAATCAATGGATATCCGGTACAGGAGCATACTTGTGAAAGCTAAATTTTACAATATTGTAATTGAAACTTCTTTTTTTATTAAAGTATCTATTTTAAACACTCATTTTATAATTTCGGTAACTGTAGTATGTATTATTATTGACATTTATTTGTTATAGTTTTATCTTAGTAAACGTGATTTGCAGTCCTGAATGTGTTATTCTCTCTTCCAAATTTAAAAGTATAATTGCTTCAAATTATATATATATTAAAGATTTATTCATGTCACACCAATATCTTTCAAGTTTTATACACTTTATTGCATTTTTAGAGTATGATGAATCATAAAATTGTTGAATCCTACTATTACTATTAACAAACCGTCGCCAAGCGGAAATCTTACCATATTAAAATAATTATGTAAACATAAGCTAAAATGGTAAATAAATCGAAATGCATTTATCATAAAAGATAATGAATGATCAAATAGGATTTTTTTACTAAAAACTGATAGAAATTATGTCTGAATGACTCGAATTTACTTTGGAATGGCACTGGTATTTTCATCGCCAAGACGATGATTGGCGCCAGTCATTTGATGTAAACATGGGCGCTATATTTAGAGGATCCAGTTTAGACGATTTCCACAATATTTTCTTTTAAAGCACTTTAATTTTGTACTAGGCATAAGAAATCTGATGTGGGCAGCACATGACTTTCCCTGCAGACTTATATTCACGGTCTCCTTACTTTAATTAAATTTAATTCACTTTTAATTCAATTTTCGCTGTCATTTGATAACTGGACTTATTTTCAAAGGTGGCGTAGAGAAAATACGAAAAAACTAAAATATCTCGAGAACGGCTACACCTAGTGCAATGGGGTTGGTCTTATTCTTCGTTAAAATTTACGTATTAAACAAGCATTTAATGGAGATATTTGGGCATATGTAGTTTTTTATTTTAGATTTTGGCGATTTTTGCTGGCCATTTTGCAAAAAAAAGGCAGGTTATTTTTTTCCAAATCATACCAAAATCTAATCAGTACCAGGGTGCCCCACAAGTGACTTATCTACCTAATTTTGTGAAAATCGGTCCATTAGTTTTTTAGCTAGAGTAGATAAAAGCTTTTGCGGGCCATTTCGCAGAAAAAGGCGGGTTCTTTTATCCCGAATCATACCCAAAACTAATCAGCACCAGATTCGCCCAAAAGTGACTTACCTACCAAATTTTATGAAATTCGGTCCATTAGTTTTTGTGTTAGAGTGGATACAAAATCTGCACAAACAGACACACAGACAGAGACACAGACACACAGACACACACACAGAGGTCACGCTAAAAATAGTTTTTCCGTATTCTAGAGGTCTCGAAACGTGTAGATCCGTCGAAAACGCGAAAGGCCAGAGTGTATACCGATTCAACAATTTCAGAAGTAATCTCTCATGCCACACGCCAAACGTCGCTTTATCGCCAGTTCTGGTTTATTTTCGCTACGCGTGCAATTGGAGGGGAAAGACGAATTGTTTAATAAAGAATATTGTTCATAATTTGATTGCATATCAAATTGAGTATGAGAATGTCGTTAGATACATTTGTATCAGATTACTTAGAAGATTATTATTTGTAACAGATTATCTAGAAG